>JAEQBH010003371.1:0-88189 GCA_016808115.1 Tetrastigma voinierianum
ATGAAGCTTTATTTGGAAAGATGTCATAAGACTAAAATATCAGGTTGAGAAAGGAGGTTGGTTCACCAAAGCCCCAAGGGGAAGTGGCGGTGTGGGTCTTTGGAAAGACATTAGCAAGGAAAATAAGCAGGTAAAATTGGATAGCTATTTTGTCCTAGGGGATGGAAGCAGAATCTCTTTTTGGGAAGATTGTTGGTGTGAGGAGGGTGCTTTTTGTGAGATATTTCCAACCCTGTACAGACTGGCATAAACAAAAGGGGAGAGTGTTGCCGATGTCTGGGATAATGCTAGGGGGTTAGGGGCTTGGAACCTCGGTTTTGTTAAACCTCTAAATGATTGAGAAGTTGATGATGCCCAGCGTTTTCTACTCTTATTAAACAGCAAAAGGGTAAAACATGAAGAGAAATATAGTTTATTCTGGAAGGGTGATAAGAAGGGTGTGTATACAATTAGGGCCAATGCGGCCCTATTGGAAGGAGACAATGGAAGGACAGCTCCTTTGGATATGCTTTGGAGTGACTATGGCCTGCAGTGTGCTTTGCGTCGCAGTATGGTAGGGAAAGTGCTACGCAAAGAACCTTAAAAGAGGGGTTTATTTAATAGCAAATGCCCTTTAATAAAGCAGAGGAGCTAAATCACCTGCTTTTTCGTTGTCCTTCGATTAGGGGTTTGTGGGAGGGTCTTTTCTCCATCCCAGGAATAGCTTGGGTCTACCCTTTCTTGATCAAGGATCTGATTACAAGATGGAATCTCTTCCTCATAGGAAAGAAGGCAAGAAAGCTTTGGTGGGCAACACCCATTTGTCTTCTTTGGGCAATTTGGAAGGAGAGGAACCGTATGGTTTTTTAACGATGTGTTTTCCTCAATAGCTAGGCTAAAATCCTCCTTTGTTAGCATGTCATTATCTTCGGCGGGTTGTATGGAGGTGGAGGAGGGCTCTTTAGCAAGGATTCTTTTGTGTATTATCTACTTTCTCTCTTTTTGGGTGGTAGGTGTTTTCCCCCACTTTTTTTGTATAGGCCTGGCCCTCTGTGTCTACTTCCTGTATACTTGGGTTTTTTGGCTCCCTTTCTTTTTGTCTTTAATATACTGCTCAGTTTACTTATCAAAAAACAAAGTACACCAGAAGCTGTTCAAAAAAGCATCAGTTAAAATAGAAGATCTTAGCCAGGGAAGTCTTTGGCATCTTTGGAACAACTGCCATTCCTCATAGCAACTAACCTACCTTCGACTTATCAAAAAAAAAACTATCAGCCTTCTGAATTACCATCATAACATTAACAATCCATGCCTTCTAAAATTTCCTTTATGTCTTAATACTATAAACATCATCTAAATAAAACACCAAATCACCTAGCACATGAGACAAGACTATGCCCCTTCTCAAGGAGAATCTGAGCATCTAGGCTAACAGATTCACGGTCCTCAGTCCATGCTCCAAGAGACTCAGATAGCGATTGAAGTAACCAGCCTCATGGCCACTGGGGTTTGCCGACCGTTAAGCTTGGTGCCTATGGGATTAGTCAATGTGTGCGTAAGCTGGCCCGAACATCCATGATATCAAAAAAAAAAAAAACCAATGAAGTAACCAAATAATCTACTACGCTGCTCAACAAAGTCAGGACAATGGATACACATATCATTAGTTATACGTTTCTACCACACACCTGCACAGTAGATCGAGGCCCATAAACAGAATAGCAACCTTTCTTCTCCAACACTGTGAAGTAAATTTCATCTTTTGAGAGCAAGAGATGGGCACAATAGCTCTCAAGAGGTTCCGCACAACCAAAAATCATCTGCAGAATTAGCTAAGCTTGTTATAGAATCAATTAGGCAAAAAGCATTACACCTGGAGAGGGTACTGGAGAGGGTAGTACCTCTGCTAATTCTTCTGCAGTTACTGACTTGTTCGTTTCAAGAAGCTCATTCCAAGCAAACTCGAGCAGTGTTGGGTCCTACACCAAAGACAAAAACTACAGACTTTTACATATAAACCAAAGACTTGTCACTATCCATTGTTCAAGTAAGAGAACTGAGCCAAGTTATCTTGAGCTTTCTGAATAAAATCAAGAAATCTCTGTGTGGTCAAGTATCAAAATGCCCGGAACAATAAAAGTAACTTGTTGTCGTTTAATGGAGGATGTGACTCCATTCTGAATCAAGAAAACCAAGAGAACAGTCAGAGGAGACAAAACTTGAAAAATCTCAACCCCTTTTTTTATAACAAATAAGTTTTATCAGACCATAAAATAAGGGAAAATACAAGGACAAGACATCTTGCAACCTAAAAAGCAAGAACACAAATTCTTAAGCATTGCAGAAAGAAAGAAAAAATTGATAGGTAATTGCAGAAGAAAAAATACAAATTCAACACCTAGCAACCTATTCAATACCGCATTAGTTGTTTCTACTAGAACCTGATCGAATACCATCCAGTTCTTTTTGCCATCAGCTTTCTGAGCGACTGCCAGCAATACCCTTTCAGAATCTTTCTTGAACTCCAGAAGCAAACCCTTTTGAAGTACTTGATTTTTCAGCTTATCTTCAAGAAGCTGTCCACTGCTAGTTAAACCCATTCTGGAAAGTAGAATTAGTTACATGTAAAAGTAAACCCAAATATTGCCAAAATCATTAGTAGAATTATGATTTTCAGGTGAATACTTAGACATTAAACTTAGAAAAATGAGGTTTGATATGTAGAGATATTATCCCCAATTAGAGTCCAATCTAGTCCCCCATCCTCTTCGCTGGGAACATGTTTTAATGGTTGTCTTTGAAATTAGCTGCAGCGGCAGTCCATGATAGGAGGAGGTTTTTATGGTTTAAGGGTAGTATCAACAACTATATCAGTATGCCAGGATATGATCACAGTTGTAATACACAGTGGTACTCCAACTACACATTTGTAAATTAAGACTAAAAATAAAAAATAAAAAAGCATTTAAACATGAATTGAAATAATCAAGTTGAAAAATGTACTGTTTATGTTTTCTGCATAAAGTCCTACCACAAGTCTCTTTGCCCAAAATTGCCTTGTATTTTCCAGCAAAAGAATGTTGGCCTCCTGAGAAATACAAGGCTAATTTATTAAGTTTTGGAGCTGATACAGAAAAAGTTCTCATGATTGATCATCTAATTAAAAATCTTGGACTATGGCAGGCAGGAAGATATGGGCCAAACATTTTTCTCCTACAAATCATGAGGAGGCATTCAATATATGGTTCTTAGCAGTTTTCCTTTCTTGGGATTAAAAAAAAAAAAAAAAGAAAGGATTCCCCAAAAACCTCTTCCTCAACCACAAAAACGAAAAGACAATCAGCTTGCAATCTTCCTAAAGAGGTGGAGATATTTAGTTTGAATGGCAAAAGAGTTTCGTGGGTGCGATGAAAAAGGTGGTTGGGGAGATGGCCCTCTTACAGTTGTTTACAACTGTTTGCAGGGAGAGATGTAAAAAGTCCTTTTAGGAGTCAAACTGTCAGTATAGACAGTGAAAGATCTATTCTTGGGGAATCCTAATCACTACTTGCTGGAATTTGTTGATAGACTGTATATCAGGTAGGCAGCAGTGGTATTGTTTAACTCCTTGTGTTCCTCTTGACTTTGGCATGCCTAATAAACTTTCTCCATGCTAGGGTTGTACCCCATTTTTGTTAGAACTTCTATTCTATATATCAAAATATTTTTTTTTTTTTTTTTGATGAGTAAAAGCAATTTATTAAAAACCAAAGAAGACCCAATGAAGGCCCACAAGTAAGGGACCCTCAAAGGGGAACAAGGAAAACAAGAAAAACCACCACCCCTCACTTACACCCCAACCAAGTCAAAATCAATTAAAGATCACAGACACATTAGTCGAGGTACATATTTGTGCAGACGATAATTACAAAGGAATGAGGTCTTCATCCTTTGGTAAACTCCCTATTTTCAAAAGCAATGTTATTTAACTTTCATCAAATAATTAAAACAATGTTAGAGTATGACCATCAAACCTTCTTCCTTCTCTTACCCACACAGGTGCCACACCACGAGATGAGGGTTTCTGAAACCGACTTAGGAAGCACGATACACACCCCAATCGCCGGAGAAGATCCCATAACAATCTAGCCACAGGACAGTGTAATAACAGATGGTCTATCGTCTCTTCATCCTTCCCGCATAGGAAACATCTATTGGCTAGAGCTCTTCCCCGCTTTTTAATTTGATCAAGAGTCAACACCTTGCCCCAAGAAGCTTCCCAAGCAAAGAAACTCATCTTGGTAGGAACCCAGCTACTCCAAATAAGTTGGTGGGGAAAAACAGTCGAATTAGACCCGAACAAAACCTTATAGAAAAGATTCACCGAAAAGCACCCATCTTTAGCTTCTCTCATAAGCATCAGATCATTTTGGTTTGGGAGAATTCTTTCTTATGAGCTTGGAAGATTTGAATCTCCTCCACTTCAATCATTAAACGACGCCCACAAAGCGGGGTCAAACCCACCCTCACAAGAGGCTCCCAAAGCTGTTTCTGAGACCTCTTTATTAGGCGCCATGGCAAAAGGCGGGGTAAAGAGCGCGAGGAAAGGCCTCTTCCCACTCAGCATCCTTCCAGCGAGGTCTCCTTCCATTCCCCCCGGAGCGACAAGAGCGAAACGGTATCCATTCCTTTCTGTCTCCTTCCCGGACCCCCGAGGAACCAAGCATCCTCGAAGCCGCGAGCCTCAATACCTCTTTCCTCCCCAAACTTCCAAAGAATGACATTTCTCCAGAGGGAATCCCTCTCATTTGCGAAGCGCCACATCCATTTACACAACAGAGCCTTGTTTAAAATAGCGAGGCTCTTTATACCTAAACCTCCCATTTTTCTGTCTGAACAAACTATCGACCACTTCACTAAATGAGGTTTTTTCTCCAAATTACCACCACCCCAAAGAAAACCTCTTCAGAATTTGCTCGGCGCAATCTAGCAGATCCTAGGCATCAGAAAAAGAGACATAAAGTATATGGAGTGGCTCGACCAGTACTCTGGATAAGGTAGATCCGCCCACCTTTAAGAAATATATTGTCTCTTCCACAAAGCCAATCTCTTCTAAACCTTTCTTCAAGTATCATCTAATAGTAAATTTAGTTATGCGGGGCTCCTAGAGGAAGACCTAAATAGTATGAAGGCAAAGTCCCAATCTTGCACCCCAGTTCAAGCGCCAACGAATCCACTTCTGCAATGCTCCCTACTGAAATAATTTCGCTTTTGTTCTATATGATGAAAACTCAACAGCCATGATACTTCTAGTTCCATTGGCTCAAGTGGTAAAAGGTTGTAGGGTTTGTGGGGTTTGTGGGAGGTTCTAGGTTTCAATCCCAATGAAGAGAAAATTTTACCGATAAGAAAACCTTTTGATCCCACAAAACTCAAATAAAATTCAGATATTATACATCTGAGAGTATGCCACAAGCATCCACCACCAGTATAAAAAATCAACAAATTTGCTCTCTTCTTCACTATCAATTGATAATATGTTCATTAAAATCAACTTGCATAATATTTCAAGAGAATACTAGCAAGAAAACAATTTAGGTTTTTATAAAGAGATTAGAATAACATAATTATTGGACTCAAGATCAGTCATATCTTATGTATTATTTCGTCAAACTTTTCATGGATTTTTGTATCAGCTCCTAGTAGAGCAATTATAGTCAATATATTTGTGGAGGTATTATGCTTATGCCAATTGATGCATCATACTTACCAACGTATATCAGTAGTACATCACTGACTGATAACTGAACCAAGGTAGTTTCTCTTGGTAACTGAAAAAGAGGAATTCTCCCTCAAACTTGGGCTTATTGAAGAGTAAGGTTTATCCACTCATTCCATCTCACTACTTTTAAAGGCATTTAGTGCTTCAGTTGGAAGACATTTTATTCAGCATGTGTGCTTCGTGCTATTGGAGCATATTGTACTTGTGTCCTTCTAATAGGATTAAGACCCCAAGAAAGTGAAATTTAGACTGAGTATCACAGCAATCTTTTATTGACCACTGGAGCTTGTTGATGTCTCTTAAATTTTCACCTTCCAAAGAAAAATTTTATGCTGCCTATTTCATTTTGGTTTTATTCTTCTTATCACAGATTCATGTTGTTTATTTCCTTTCACTGAGTTCTATTCCTTGTTCTGGGAGATTTGCAGTTTCAAAAACCAAGTCCCAAGTTTTTTTTTTTTTATCGGGTAAATAGCAATATAGATGAAAAGCGAGGCACAAGGCTCCCAAAGAGTACCTGAAGTCTGAAAAGGAAAACACAAACTCCTCTCACCTATACATCAGTCAAAAATCATGAAAAGATTTAAAGTTATCGGCCCATTTATCTGACTTAGCGCGTGCGATGTAAGCAGGCGATTTCATCCTATGGGCAGAGGGGGCCTCGTTCTCAAAAGCCACCCTATTCCTTTCCTTCCACAGCGTCCAGAATATACAAAGAGGGGCCGCCAACCAAACTCTCTTCCGTTTTCTGCCGACACTAGCGCTTTGCCAAGCAAGGAGTTGAACCGTTAGAACACCCGATTATAATCGGTAATGGCCAAAAAAGATCCCACAACATCATGGCTCTCGAACAATGGATAAGCAAATGGTCTATTGTTTCTCGATTTCTCTTCACATAAAAACACCTGGCCCCTAACAGGGGATCCCCCTCCTCTTTAAATTTGGTCAGGTAGCACCTTACCCAGAAAGCTTGCAACCCAGTTTAAGGGGAACGATTGGGTTCCAAATGGAACGACAAGGGAAATCCGTAGGAAGAGAATGCATCAGCTTACGGTACATGTGTCTAACTGAAAAACCATCAGTCATAGTCTCCTTTAATACCAGTCGATCCTCTTGAAATGGCCTAATTTTCTTGTTGTGCAGGAAGTGAAGGAACCTTTCCACCTCTTCCACCTCCCAATCATTAAAAGGTCTTAGGAAGACTGGGGACCAACCCCCATCCTCCCTTGAGGAATCCCAGGCTTGTCTGCTACCTAGCATCTTTGTGACACAAATTGAACAAAGTGGGAAGGCGTTACGGCACGGTCTCACTTGGCACCAAGGATCCTTCAAAAACCCGACCTCCTACCATTTCTAAGGAGGAAGTGGGGTTTGAGAAAGGTGATCCATTCTTTTAAAGTCTTTCCATGGTCGGTCTCATAACCTCCCTATGGCTCCTAGTGTTCCAGCCCCCATCTTCCTCACCGAACTTGGTGCTGATCACCAGTCTCCAAAGAGTGTCTCTCTCATTAGCAAACCGCCAACACCACTTACATAGCAATGCTTGATTCATCTTGGAAAGGCCTCTAACCCCTGAACCCCCTCTACTTTTCTCTAGGCAAACAGTTTTCCAGTTGACATGGTGTGGTTTACTCTCTAGATTGCCACCACAAACAAACAAGCTTTGGCATTCTAAACAGAGAGAGGAAGTAAATGGGGAGGCTAGACAGTGTACTCTGAATGAGGGTGAGCCTCCCACCCTTTGAGATATATTGTCTTTCGGGATGGCAATCTTTTAGATCTTTCTTCAATAGAATCCCAATCCCCCCCGAGAACCCCATACCCTGTGAGGCCCCCGGGGGCCAAGTACATAGTGGGGAGGAACCAGCCCCACAGCCAGCTCGGATACTAACCCCTCCACGTTGTCCACCCTACCCAGTGGGATAATCTCACTCTTGTTCAGATTAATTTTCAAACCTGAAAAGGCTTCAAACCACATCAAGGTCCATCTAAAGTACATCAGCTCCTCAGAGTTGGCTTCGCAAAAAATGATAGTATCATCAGCATACAAAAGATGAGAGATGACAATCTCCCCACCATCTCTACCCCCAAACCTACACCCAGAAATGAAATTGCCTTCCACCACTCACTTTAGCAGACAACTTAGGGCTTCCATTCCGATTACAAAAAGATAGGGCGATAGAGGGTCCCCTTGTCTCAGACCTCACAGACTCGGAAGAACCCATTAGGAGAACCATTCGCAAGACAGAAAAGAGCTACTTGCCTGAATTTTGGGATTCACTTCCAGCCTCCTACCATTTCCTGAGTTTTGAAAAAGAAGACGCAACAGTCCCAAGTTATTCAAGACCTTCTCTGAGATCATTAATTGGATTGTCGCACACATGATACATGATGGTGCAGGATGTAGGCAAATCCACAGACACGAAAATGCCAATGCAAAACAAAGGCCCAAAATGAAAAAAGGAAAAAAAAAAAATCAGTTTCTTCTTTTTTTTTTAAGATTTTTCTAGCTATACAGACTTTTTGCGGATTGTTGCGTCTTCTTCTTTCTTTAGCGTGTCTTGTCCACTCTTGTCTACTTAGCGCCCTACCTTTTTTAGGAGGTTTATATATACGAACTTCAATTTGCCAACCAGAGAAAATAGCATAAGCAGATTTTCACAGAAAAAAAAAAGGCATGAAGGACGATAAAACCTACTTGGTGGAAGCAGAAATGCTCTTTCTTTTGCGTGCGTGGAGCTCCTCCATTACGCTTTCGACCAGACTGTGAGCGGAACAGCTTTGGACACCACCATGACTTAGAAAGTATCCATAAAGGCGACAAATCGGAAAATGAAGCCCTAAATTGGGATAACTCCGACACCTCAGATGACCAAAATGGTGTGAACGACATCCGGAATGAATACAGAGGAGGGGACGCAGTGGAAAGATTGAGCAGGTGCCCCACAGCTCGTACCGCCATCGCCATCTACAAGAGGTGGTGAAAGAAAGTTGCAGACTTCATGCAGTAAGAAGAAAACCCTAAAATGTTGTCAATTGTGAGTGAAGCGTAAGGAAGGTATGAGAAAACTGCGGTGATAACTTGATGCAGTGCGGCGAGAAGAAGATCGTGGCACTGTGGCTCAGAGTTGCCCAAACCAAAAAGCCTCAATCGGTGTGACGTGGATTCCCAGCCCAGCGGCCATCTTCTTTTTGGTGTGTATTTATTTTTTATTTTTTATTTTTTTAAGCCTATGTTTGGTTTGTGGCATTTGAGGAAGAAATAAATGAAATAAAAACAGAAAGGAAAGTGGAAAAAAAAAAAATTAGAGGAAAAAATAGAGTTAATCTGATAAAATATTAAATTTATAAATAATTTTTATCTGCATTTTATTTTTAAATAATTTTTTATTAGACAACCAAATATAAAATAATTACGTTTGGTTCCCAAAATTACCTAGAAACAAAAATGTTATTATCTCTTAATTTTTATTGTTCTAGAAAAATATTTTAAAAAGTCTTTTTTTTTAATATATTCATTTTGTATTATATCATGCTTCAAATTCTTTTCATTCAATTGTATTCTGGAGCTTGAGCAATAAGGCCCAGCTTTCTTTTTATTTTACGCCTAATCTCTTGTCTGACAAGAATGTCATATATAGTTAAAAATTTGTTAAAAAATTATACAAAATTTAAAACTGTTTAATCGGCCAGTTAAAATAAATTCAATGAGAATTATTGAGGTTCAATATTATTTTTATTTTACCTTTTCTCGTAATCTCACATTTTCCCTCAATTTGTCAAGAAAACCAAAGTAATCTTTGTATTTTCCAAAAATCAAACACAACTTTTTCTTCTTTTTTTTTTTTTTTTGACAATTAAACACTGAAACCCGGAACCCCTCTCTTCTCTATACCTTATATTTTTTAAACGTTGAGCGAACTAGGCATGGCATGATAAGCAACCCAACTTAAATATTTTAAAATTCTAAACATATATGTAAATAAAAAGTGGAATAAATAATAGTAATAATCCCATAATAATAATAAGGGCACCATATTTTCTTAGCACCAAAGCATATCCTTATCCTAAAATTCTCAAATCGACCCAAAAAAGAAACAATGTCCATTAAATAGAATCCCAAGAGAACAGATACATATGAAATAAATACTGTTACGGTTTTTCATGGTAAGGTCAATTTACACAGAAGACCACTGACAACATATGTATAATTGAAGCAGGCAAACAACGTTTGTAAATGTTCTTTGCAGAGGCAGAAGTGACATAGATCTTGGGCTGTCCATGCAGAGCCTCTGATCCACCACATATCAATTGGAGCTTGAGGAGACACGGCTGGATCTAAGGCTGTGGATCGGCCAATAGCCTTACGTTGGACTGCAACTAGAGCATGTCAGATTGGAATTTGTTTTACTATTATCTGGTTGGTCTACAACACAACAACAACACAATCAGTTTATTTTGTTAAATCTATTTATCGGATAGCATTCGATATGAATGTAAAACATGTTTGACAGTAAAGCAAAACTGGTTTTGTCAAATGAATTGAACTCATGGGACTTGTCCTATCAGTTAAAATCGAAATGAGCCTCACCTGAATGGGACATGCTTCTACTCCCCTTTGGATTTACCGTGCCTGTTTCTGGCGGCAGGTGTTGCATATTTTACTGGCTTGTGTTTAGTGTGGAGGGGTTTGGATGGTGAACCATTTGATCATAACGGATTTTGCGCAGCGCGAGCCTCCAGTTCTAAAATATTGTTTTCTTTGGAAAAGAATGGACCAAACGGCTTTAATATATGTGAAGAAAAAATGAAGGGTTAGCGTGATTCACCAAACAATATGCAGGCTCGGTTTTGCAGCTCATCTTGAAGTGGACTGGGACAAGTGGCTCAAGGCAGTGATGTTTCATCAGCCCTCGGCGAACATAACCACTACGGTAGTCTCTAAAGTGTGTTGGCACAGGTCGAGCATTCATTCAGCTGTTTATAGACACATGAAGCAAATTCATCATCATGCTCTCTCTATATTTTGTATTTTATGAATATCAGTATTCCCCTTCTTGTTTTATGGCATGTGTGATTTCAAAAACTTTTACTATGTTTCAATAAGCACAGTGTACACAAATAGAGACAACATCCTACAGTGTTTCAGCAGCCTAAGAAATCTGTTGTTACACCATTTGAACAGATGGTGTGTAGTGGATTTGAAAGACTTTCCTGGGAATGCAGCGAGATCAAGCTTCATGAGATGTGGATCTTACCGGATGAAACAAGCCTGGTAAGGTGTACACTGAGGAATCTCAGCTTCTTCATGATCAGTAAACTAGAACATGGGCCCATTTCATTTATATGGGATTATGGAATTGTGTCGCTGTCAAATAATTCTTTTAGTTCTACTTACATTTAATCAGCGTTCAGTCATCCCCATTTATCATTTTCTTTAACTTAGTATTTTTGTTTCTGTTGTTTATCAGAGAGGGTCAGTGCAGAAAACCAAATTAAGAGGCTCACCCAATAATTGGGATCACAAGGAAAACCACCATGTATGCATTGATACATCATGATTTAGGTTTGGGTGATTGATACTCTGGGGAGCATATTTTTGGCTAATATTAAATGTTTGGATCAAACAGATAAGAAAGAAAACCTGAAAGAAACCTCAATGTGAGCAAAGTTGTCCACATGCGGGAGGATTCCATGCTAGGATGTTCTATTGATGATCACGAGGTCCAGGTGCGCAGCTGAGCGCACTAAGAAAATTATGCAAGATAATCGATTAAAAATAAACTAACCAAGAGTTATGTTTTAGTCAATCTTGGGCACTATTCAGTGCCTTATTATATATGTATTGGCAATTAATGATGGGTTCAAAGCATGCCACATAATATTAAAAATTTTCCGGGGCTCTAACCGAGATGTTCTGTGAGAAAAAGGCCTGACATCAATTTACCATAAATCCAGAGATGACATACAGCAGTAAATATTTTATGTTATCTTTAAAAAGTCAGAAAGGTTTATAAAGCTAAAACCATTCGAAATATCAGCGGAAACATGAAGCCAACGAGCCTTTGTATGGCTGTGGATTACGACCTAAATAATAAAGAGTTTCTTAAATGCAATATCCTGAGACCTATCAGCATGACATAAAGAGATCTTGAGGCAGCTTTCTGCGGTGAAATTCAACTATTCCCGTGGTTTCAGATTTTAGAATTACGACCTTGGGGAAATCCATATGAGGAGTGAACAAAATCTGAAAATCTGAGACAAGCATCGATTCAATGACAAGAACCATGAAAAGATCCCATGAGCGGGGAATGAAAATAAATATTTGACCTCAATAAATTTGTTTTCTATTATAAAGAAAAGAATGCGGGTTTGATTTTACAAAGCAAAGGCAGAAAGAAGTAAAAGAATCAAGCCAAGTTGAAGGGCTAGTTTGTTCATCCTCCACCATACTTCATACAGCCGCATCAAATCAGGTGGATATACATTATTTCTAAACATACAGTACAGTTCCAGTTATTTACATTTCTTTGTACTCTGCATTGTACCAGGGTGGTCTTTGGGGTAATCACTAAAGACTAGATTTTTGTTTCAAATCTTTGAGCAGCGATTCATACCCTTACATTCAGAACATTGAGGCTGATGCTTACTGGACAGACAGGGATTTCAAAGGGATATATTGAGATCAATACTAAATTTGATGAATGTGCTGAGTATGAGGTTTTTAGACCATGCAAAGCAAAATTCTGCTCAAACAGTCCCAACTAAAAGACTCATGTATTGGCTAGTATATGGAAAACTCCCCATGTAACCAATTGCAGAGTGATAGGCATATGGTATATCAGTCTTTATCTACTATCACGTCTAGGGCCTTATCCTTTATATAACCTAAAGGAACGCAATTTCTCAAGATATATATAAGCAGTGCATAGTATTCACTGTATGTGAAAAAGGAAAAGAAAATCCCAGTTGCAGCTCAATTCATTAAGTGGCACGGGATTTCAAATTAATCATAATTTTCATATCAAATACCCCCATCAGCTAAATCCCATATAATAAAAAACTGAAGGTATTCTGCCCCTTTCATTTCCCTAAATTTTCTCAGAAACCAAACAAGGGGTAATAATTGAAAGAGCTCAGGAGACCATACTCGACCCTTTAGAAAACAAAGGAAAAAAGAATCAGGCTAGAGCTAAACAAGTCAACGAGACTCACGTAGATGATGAAGGCCCAAGAAGAGGGTTCTCCTTAAACGGTTGGAAAGGAGAAACCTGCCAAAATGTTTCAATGTATTAAAATAGAGTTCTTGGGACAATTGTTTGACCCTTATGTTGATCCCAAACATCATGTTGTGTACAACAAGTGAGGTATAAACCATGGACCCCATTTCTTGAAATCGCCGTTTATAAAGCCACCGGCTCTGGACTGGAGAAGCAAAAATGAAGGTGTGTCAACATCAGCGGATGGATTCACATTACTGCCCCGCCTGGAAAGGCCACGTTCGTACTACGAGCAGAGGTCCCTCGCCATTTAAACAGCTTAGAGAAGCCGGGGATTAGGCGAGTTGAAGGTTTATACAATCATAAGCATGAATACGAGTCAAAACACCAGCTCGGTAGGCTATGACGAAACACCAAATAAAGAACGTTTCTTGCATACCTTGTGCTTTGCCCGTTTTTAACATTGAGGCCAGATGGTGATCAAGGTTTGTTGGCCCTCAACTCGTGCAGTTTCAGGTAAGTTCATTGATGATTTCTTTATATGTGATTCAATTAGTATTAACGTTTTCTAGAATAATACTTGTGATATGAATTGATTGATCTGATCAGTCGAATGCCCCAGCCCAGTGCAATAATGAGCATCAAAATTCAAAGCACATGCAAGCCCAGGATTAAGTCTGAGTCCACATTCATTACCAAAGGGTTTAACTTTGTTCCAAGGATGACTGAGCCTTCATTGGATGCAAGAGGAAACTGGCCCATGTTTTGATCTGTATTCCTCAAAACTATTCTAAAATACAATTTTTTAAACACGGAAAATACCAATTTAGTTCTTTTTTTTATTTTACATATATTATATTCTTATACTGATTCCAGTATGAAACTTCACGTCTTCATCCTACCCTTTACCACTTGATCTAGCCTAATGGCCTGAAAACATAGGTTTTGAAATACAAGGAGAAACCACAGAAATGCTGCCATCATTACTTGGATCATCGGCCTTTGGAGATGTGACATGATGAGATGTAAACCCTACTATAAAACAAAGGAGGGTTGGCTGCTTGAAGTGTATGACCGATCATTACTCTCGATGATTAAGTAGCAAAATGGTGAATAAGATAAATAAAAGTCTGCCTGGATTGGAATTGCATCATTTCCATGAGAGAGTCTTTGTTTTATCTTTTTCGAATTCATGCTTGATTTTAGGAAGATAATCTCATGAATTTGGTGATAAGATCTTTCTTTACCTCTAATGAGGTGTAGGCATTAATTCTGGAAAATGTAAATCGTAATTTAGGTTCTGAAATTGTAATTCCAGTTAAAAATCCGTGTTATTCTCTAGATCTCGGATGGCAAGCGGATTGCACCGGTGGAATCGATGCCAGCGAAATACCTGTGCGTCGAATTTCATCAGATTACGTCATCGAGTTACCGTTGACTCATGGTTGTGCAGTAAGCCTGTCGCAAATCCACCTGCTCGTCACCTCATATAAATAGAGCGAGTGAATAATAAATAGAATCTCAAATCATATGAATCTCAAAGCGCGGGAAAAGAATGGACAAAAATTGTCATTTACGATTTGGTCAAATGAGGAAAAAACAAATCACCAAATAGATAATAGATCTCTTTCAAAGGAGACAAAGAAAACGTGGGGAAAGAAATAAAGGAGGAATCTGGTGGCTTAGTCGATTTTTACAGTGAGAGAGTCTTCATTTCTGGTTATGAAGTCAGGCAGTGTAGTCTTGGTGTGAAAAGGCATTACCTGCGGAAGGGTTTATGGAGTGCCAGGATTTGAAATTTCCTCTCAGCCTTTCAGGGAGGTAGAGTTTCTCCCTACTTGGGTTTTTATTATTCGTTTAAGTACTTTGTAAATGTTTGAGGTTGAATGAGGCCGTGAGGGCCGTTTAGTCGGTTAAATCTTGAATCGAGGTGTTAGATTTTTGAAACTCATGTAGACGTTATAGTTGTCCACGGGCCTATTGGAGTTACTTATTGTGAAATAATGTGTCAATGTACCTGCCTTGATGTGAGAAAAGGCGGGGGAATGGGGCGTGAAGTCGGGTTCCTGAGAGGTAGAGCCCAGACGGAGTGTGTGATTTTCTGGGAATAGTAGCAGGGGTTTATTATTCGAGAATAGTGTTCCACGAAATCTGTGCATGAATTAATGTGTTTGATAGAATTCAAAGTGGGCAACAGTGTTTTGATACCACGTGAGCTAATTTTGATGTGTGATGAAATGCGAGAATTCATATAGCTGATTATGTGATTTAATTTTTATGTGAGCTCTTAGCCATGTTTTTATATATTTGCGTAATGATGACTATAATGGGTTGGCATCATGTGCATTCCATAGCCAACTTTGAGAAGCCCTGGGACGATAGGAGTGAGTGATTACGCAAGGTAATTCATAGAGGGAATGATTTCGGTGTCCCAAGTAAACAATTATGGGAGGTGAAACCAATGTAAAGATAAAGAAAATATCAATGTTCGGAGACGGCCTGATGATATACACGCCAGAGGATTTGTCCACAAACAAAATAAACATAATAGTTCTCTGCATCTGAGGCTTAGGCGAGTGTGAGGGAGTCGGTGAGGGACTCGGGGTATAGGATGGTCGATTAGGCGTTAGTAGGATCGTCGTGTGTTTACTTTAGAACATTGCGTATGTATGGGTGGAGTAGCCATAGGGTGATTCCTTCGCACATTACGTGAGCTCACCTGTTGAGGATATTATTTTACGTGGTACGCGGGGCGTGCGAGGAGACGGCTCGTCAGGGCCCGGGCTTTGAAGACGGGTTGTGGCTTTAGGTTATGATGTATGACATGTATTAAGTCTCTAAATTTTAATATATGTGTGTTGTATAAAGTAAAAAATTTGAACTCTTGAAACTAGTGGATATAGTTGGATATATAGCGTTTTTATATGAAGTATTCGCGTAATCCACCCTTTGAATCCGGTCCGACCGATTGGCGGATCGAGAGCAGGGATTCGGGTGCGAGATAAATATCTTGGGACTCTTTTGATTTTTTTTTTTAAAAGCAAAACTTGTACACAATGGGTGTGGCCAAATCTTATAATAAAATCAAATATCACACACATATACAAAGCGTACTGTGGGTGGTGTCCATCAAATCTATACACAGTGAGTCCACACAAATACAAAGCGTACTTTACAATTAAATCGAACACGGAACAGTTTGTCTTAGTGAACCCTTATATGGTCTTGGCTGCATTTGTATCTGCGAATCGAAGTCTTCTCTTGTACCTGCAGTTAAAAACCGGTGTGCTAAGCTTCTACGCTTAGTGGGAAACATATCTTATAACCTCTCTTGATACATGCATATACACATTGCAACCAGAAGTGTATAACAATAACAAATATCGGAAATTGCATGCATTCATATATCATGGACTTATCACAGTACTTAGCATACTTATAACGAGGGCTTATGTTGTTAGGCTCCCATAGGAGTTCTGAGCTTATTCTTATGTAGAATTTATATTTATAACGGACACATGTTCATTTTGGGATAGGAATTCTGAACTTATGCTTATCTGAGAGGCACTTTACCGTGTGACATATCTATCCTCGAGATCTCAGCGGGAGTTTACATAACTTATATTTATACTACGGGTTACCTTGTTGAAATTTGTAGGTACCACGAAGTCTACCGAAGCGTATCTTGGTATTTAACAAGTACTACTAGTTCAAATGTCGAGGGCCTTTGTGTGCTTATATCAAACTTTTATCTTATACTCATGCGGGTGCAGTAGAGCCCTCACGGGTTTATCATATCAGGGGCTTATACGGAATGCCGAGTAGATACTAGATTTATCGGATCTGTGAAGTACCCGTGGGTACTCACAGTGTCGGATACAAAGTGCCCGTGGGTGCCAGACTTATATTTATCTGGAGATGCGGGTATCTTGCACTTGTACTACAGAGCATATCCTTGTCTTACAGTTCATTTACTGGTATTACGGAGCTTATTCTTGTACTTCTAATCTTATTCTTGGATTACGGAACATATACTTGTCTTACGGAACTTATACTTGCGTTACAGAGCTAATTCTTGTATTTCGGATACAGAAGTACCCGTAGGTACTACATAACATTTTCTTTATGTTTTCAAAATTTTTAGTAGGCTACCCTACATATGATTCATTATCACAGTACGAAATGAGTACTTACACCAGCTCTCTTATTCTTGTATTGGATCTTATACTTGTCTTACCAGGCATATATATATACTTATCTTACGGATCTCTTATACTTGCATTACGGAACATGTACGCATCTTTGAGTCTTACCACTTGTTTTACAGATGCGGAGAACCCTCTTGCGGACTTATCTTGTGTTTTTATCGATCTGAGTACAGTGAGTCTTCTTGGACTTGTAACGTTGTGCCGGTGAATTATAGGTGCGGAACTTATATGTTGATGTCTGAGTGTACTGCAGGTACTGCTAGACTTATGCGCCCATATTCTCTTGGCAGTGCAGAGGGTACGTGCGGGTACTACGATTAAATTGAATCTGTGGTGCGAGTGAGTACTCTGAAGCAGTTGAGGTATTTAGATCTTTTACTGCATTCTTTATTAGTCTTATCATATGACGTTTGACTACCAGACCCCGATCATAGGGGAAGTGAGTGGGGAACCTGATAAGTACCCGAAGGTCGTCTGATCTTGAGGTGCGTACTTGTGACGATGCAGAAGTCTTGAGCAGGAGTGTTAGTAACATGAATCGGGACGGGAGTGTAGTAGCACTATGTCAGGGCGAGGTGCGTAGCACTAAGCGGAGGTCTGGGTACTGTCGGGACGGGGTGCGAGAAGCACAATTGGGAGTACCAAAGTACTAAAATTACAGGGTCTTGAACCTTGTCCCGGGAGTCACTAATGTCGGACGGGATCATGAGAAGCACTAATCGGGATCTTAGAAGTACACTATCAGTGCCGGAGCACTAATGTCCGAGGATCAAGAGTGCAGTAGCACTAATCGAAGAATCTAGAAAGTGACTAATCGGGCGTCAGCTCTCATTCATTACTTTGGTCTAGAGTAGTCATATGATCCTTATGTCTTTCATAACTCTAATGTATCTGCTTAATCACATTTTGTGTTCACTTAACATATTGCTTTTCATATTTCATGTTTAGGTTCATTTTCATATTTCCCTATGTATCAGAGATCTTTGATGTTGTATTCACACATCGTTCTGTATTCTTGTCCCTCGATAACGTCTATTTTCTTAGAAATTGAGGTCTTCAATTGAATCATCAACCAGTTATGGCATTTTCATGTCAAACTAGTGAGTTTACGGATTACACTAAGGCAGTCTGAATTTCTTTTTTTTTTTCAGGAGGCTTAACTGTACCTGACCTGGTTCTTTGTATTCACATTTGAAGCTAAGGTTCTAAGGGTTCTCCTCAAGCGGAATCACTCAAATCAGACACCCGAGAGCTTCGAGATAAATAGAAACAATCCGGGCCTCCTATGAACAAAGCGAAGCGAATTTGGTGGAATATGACCCCACGATTGAGTGAATTTTTGGGCCATTAGAGTCGAGAGGTGATGAGGTCCCTTCGGATGTTTGGTTCTACTTGAAGTCTAGTTTAATTAGCCACTTGAATCACTCAAATCAGATAAATAGGCAAGTTATGGCTAAAATACAGCGGTTGAATGGGAAGCGAGCGGGGGTGTCTGGTACATGTGGCTGTCTCTTAGGTACATAAATCATTGAAAAATGACGAACCTAACATGCTCATAGGTACACATGTTCAAGTGTACGGTACATGTATCCTTGAAAAGTGCAGAATGTATGTTTTCTCCATTTTTCATGCACTTTCATCCATAGATCATTCCCCATTATCGCCAGTAAAAACTAACATGAATCCCTCGACAACTCCTGAACACTTTTAATTTGCAAAGAATCTAGGATTCATGCAAAAATTCACCCAATTCTACAAAACCTTGGAATTATGAAGGATTCCATATCCTACTCATTATCCTTCTAGGGCTTTCCAGCAGAACTTCCCTTAAATCTAGAAGTTAGAATGTTTTATCCCAACAAATCCCTAGAAAAAAGGAACCAAATTAATGTCCAAATGAAACCACACAACAATCCATACCAAATGAATTCTTGTACCAAAATCATGCTAAAATACATAATTTCCATACTTAAATTCAGTTTCCATACCTTGGTTCTTTTTTCCTCCTCTTCTTCTTCTTCACTTCCCTCTCCTTCCCACTTTTGCTCATTGCTTGAAGCCCTTGTTTGGAGACCAAAAATAATCCACTTTTGGTCTCCCTCTTTATTTATAAACTTTATGTTGTTTGCCATGGTCCCCATCTTTCTAAGTTACACCCACAAGATTCATGCATTTATACTTTAAACTCTCGATTCTTGTTAACTTACTTGACTTTTAAAGTCCCTCTTTAGACGAATTACAATTTTATCCTTAAATCTTATGCATTTCGGGTCCAGCCATTTCCATGTTTACTTCAACTCTCACGAAACATTTGCGACCATCCTTACAAAATACCCTAAACATGTCGAAAAATGCTAGGGTATATTTTGGGGCATTACACAAGTGGTCGTTTTACTCATGTTATTGTTATATTGATGTTTGTGACAAGTTATATGCAGGTTTTGTATTTGGGTAGAGCTCTCCGTACAAAGTATCAAGCTCGATTCCGTCCTGACTAGATTGGCGAATCGAACCGGTTCCCGGGGTGCGAGGAAACCATATCGCCCCAGGACTCTTTACTTTTTTTTTTTTTTTTTTTTGGTGAACTTATACGTGGGTATCTGAAACCTTGATTTTGTAATCGAAATCATTTACATATACAAGAACTATCACGGAGTGGTGTCCATCAAAATCTATACACATATCACTAAGTCCCATTTACTTATACAAACACTTATACATATATGTCTATTAAACATCAGGTCGTGAGGAAAACGGAGTCTTTGGTGATCACCTATCTCGAGATGGCGCGTCTTGCTATTGGTGTGGAATGTCCTTCTTTGTATCTAAATCTTGATGCCTGCGGATGAACACGGGTGCTGGCACTGCGGCAGGTAGGGAGACATATAGGCGGTAACGATAATAACGCAATATTGATCACTATCTTTACATTTACTTTTCCTTATACAGTGTGAAGCCTATTGTTATGTGACTTCCTTAACTCATATCATAATATACATGTAGATTTTATCCTTTTTAGATTCCCTTGTCATGTGTCATGTCTTTTACAATTTCGATTTATGTATCTTCTACATGCCATGGCATATCATATCGTATTGAAACGAGGCACCCAGCCATACACACGGACAATAATGTGGAACAAGTAGGTGCCATCAATTACATACAGGTGATCGGACTATTAATACCCAATGGCTTTATATTGGCCCATTGTTATCCATAAGGCGAAGCCATTAATCCAGCTCCTTTGCAGTCTGGTTTTATGATGCGGGGATGCCCGTTTAAAACATTTTGTTTAGTTATATTAAATTTTAATTTTCAGAAGTGTCGCGACCCGACTTGACGGGTTGGCGGGATCCAGTGGGCGGTTTACTCAGGCATTTTCCAGTAAAACATTGTTGTTTTGTTTCGTTTTGTAAATTTTATTTTTCGAAAATTAATCGCGACGAATCCCGAACCTGACCGATTGGCGGATCAATTTGGAGCCCGGTTCTCGACATTTCAATTATCTTATTCAAAACATTTTGTTTATTATTTTCCATTGGCTTTTTAATTACGAAACTTTTTCTTTTGAACAATCCCGCAAACACTTATAATTTCTAAAGACCCTTAACATTTACATTCAACAAAATGCATTTACAAAATGATGCCTTTTTTTATGTCGTGTAATGTAAAAGATACTTATGATACAATTTTTAATGTTTTGTTGCCGGTTTGTGATTTCACATATATAGAAATTAGCCATTCACGGCCAGATTCGCGGGAATCCACAGCGTTTGTCGTCGGTAGCAATGTGATTTCACACTCAATTAATGCCGGGTCATGGCTATAGAATTAGGCATTCACGACGGATTCACTTGCGGGAATCACATACGTTGTCCGCCCGTTGATTTGCGTCCAATTATTATCGTCTCACATATTGCGATCGACGACCTGACGATTCACTTGGGAATCTGCCTTTTGTTGTCATTCGGTAGCAATGTGATTCGCGTTCAATTAATAAGGTCTCACATGCGCTATAAGTGACATTCCTGCGGCGATTCACTTGGGGAATCGCCTTTTTGTTGTCATTCGTTAGCAATGTGATTTAGCATTCAATTATTATCGTCTCATGGCTGAAATTAGGCATTCCGCGATGATTCACTTGGGAATACTTGTTTATATTCTTATATTGTGATTTCGCATTGAACAAAATACGATTTACCTTCGCGAGCGAGATTCAGTTGGTGAATCGTCATGTTAGCCGATCCTCAATGATACATTTCAAATCAATTTACTTTTATGCGGTAATTTAAACATGGATTCCAATGCATGCACACACGTATGCATTAATGTTACAGACATTTCGAATAAATCATTCAAAGTATATATATATATATATATATATATATATATATATATATATATTATTTTACAATTAGCATTCATAACCGATCCATGAAATCATTTCGATTCCAATATCACTTTACTTATTATCTTTTCAAAGATATACTCAGTCATGTACACATTTCCTTATACTCATTTCATTGCTGGACCTTATGCTCATTCACGTATGCTCATTTATGTATATGCTCATTCATGTATTCACTCCGCATTATACTTTCAATTCTTCTTTTCGTTTCATGTGTACTATTCATATCTTCTCTGTTCACGTATACTAGTTTCATTTGTTATCATTTAAGTTTATATGTGATAATAATAATATATCCTTAACCACATTATGTATTCTGACATATTGCCTCGCATGTGTTCACAATCATGTTTCAATTTGTTTTTCATTTCATTTTCCATAATCATTTTCATGTTTCATGAACACATCTTTACATTTTCATTTTCATTTTCCTTGTTTCATGCCTGTACATATGGCACTTCATATTCTTGTGAAGTATGATGTGTGGAATCACACCTCATTCATATAATTCTTATTCCTCAATGTATCTACTTTGCCAGGAAGTGGAATTAATCGGTGGATCATCAAACTAAAGTTATAGCATTTCATACCCGCTGTGGATTCACCGGATTACGAAACGAGTTCGTATTACTAATTTTTCGGGGATCACTTAACTTCATGTTTGACTCTAGGTCATTGTATTCTTTGCAAAAGAATGGTGATAAGGGTTCTATTCCAACTGGAATCCCAGGTCGAATACTTAGAAACTCAGGGTCGTCCGTGAAACAACGGACTACTCTATGTTCAAAGTGGACAATTTGGCTTGCACATGGCCCACTTGAGGTGAATTTTTATGCCACTTAGGATCAAATTTGGCGATGCCTATTCTTTAAGTTTTGTTCTTATCTATGAAACCTATTTTACGTAGCCATAGAATCACTCAAATCGGATAAAATTGAGCAAGTTATGGCCAAATCAGCCCGGTGAAGTGGGAGCGAGCAGGGTGTGCAGTACATGTCTAGCGCATGTATGCCCAGGTACATGTGTGTGACCCGAACACAATGTGTACCGGTACAAGTTGATGTACCACCCGGTACAAAGTGACCAAAAGTGCCCAAAACGTGTATTTTTTGTTTCTACCATATTTCCATATTTTGACACCCAATCAACTCTCTCTCTTTAAAGCACACACACATCAAAACACTTCTAATTCACCTTGTAATCTCCTTTCTCTATTCAGTTCTGTCTTTCAATTTCACTTATCTTTGCTCAGAGTCTAAATTTCTTCCAAAACCCTTCTAATATGGGTTTATGACCCATCCTCAAAAACATGAATATTAATTGGGTTTACTCAAACCTAATATTACCACAATTAACCAGATCCATCCCTCAGGAAGGATTCCACCAACCATCTTGTGCCATGGGTTACCCACTTTTCCAAAATTTTGGTTAAGATGGAAACCTAACAAAACTTCAGTTTGAGCAGATCAATCATCATGCAAACAAAGATCCATGCCCGAAAATCATAGGAGGTGCCAATCTAGGTGAGTTTAGCCTTTTTGTGATGCTTGGCCACCCCTCTTCTCTTCTTCTCTTGTCTTCCTCTTCTTCTCTCTTTTCCTCTCCTCTCTCTCTCTCTCTCTGGGTTTGTTCTCAAAATGAGAGACCAATTTACCTAAATCATGTTTTGCTAAGGCCATGTTGTGATAAAGAAAATCTTTTTGCTTTAAGTTTTCATAATTATTTAGGTCCTTGAACTTCTTTTTCTTTTTACAGTGACTTATGCATATTATTTGCCCCTCATCTTTTCTCAATCCCATAATTACATATAATCTTATTGATTTGTACTCTATATACTCAGTATTTATTATATTTTGGCTCATTATTAATTCGGGGTCTCTCGTTTTATTCCACATTTTCTAGTAGTTTTAATGCCACCTAAATAAGTCTGAAAGGCGCTATGAGTACTGTTAGGTGTCATGAGAGACTCACGCCGATTTAAATGAAAAATGTCGGGGTCACGGAAGCATTCGCAGGTGTTCATGTGAGTTGGCAATTGTCAATGGACCCCAGTTTTGGGGGGCGTCACACAAGGACTTCAGTTCTTCCTTATTAAAGGTTAATGTTTTTACACTAGGCAGTGGCAAGGATTTGGATACGGAGATCCATGGACCAAATATCCTCCGGTGTGATTTCCTCCCTAATATAGTTATCCATAACACACTTTTGATCATCTGATAGGATGGCGGATTGGCGGGATCCCGGACAAAATCTTAGGACTCTACATGCCACAGTTGGACTTTGCGTGGTTTCAATATGGTTTCTGCAGAAGCGAAGCCCTTCACGAGAAGGCGAAGCCAGGTTTGTTGAGTCGATGGGCAGTTGGGCCCCCCAAGTAGCATGGGCTACAAAGGCCACAGTGCCTCCACAATGCCACGAGGGATTATGTTCTTCTAATCTGGGAAAAATATCGTATTTTAGACCCTAAGTATGGAGAGAATTGTAGATTATTAATGTGCATATGTTCCGTTCGCAAAGATGTGATGTCCCGACGGTGCATTGGGAAATGTGCCTCAAGTTCCAAATGAGAGATAATGGGATAGAACCCTCCCCGATGTCTATGAAGCTGCCAATGGATTCTCCTTATGTTCACAAAGCTTCTTTCCCATTAGGATTTCCTCCACCTTCGTCTCCATGCCCGCAGTTGCGGAGAAGCAGTGGAGGAGGTTTTCAAACGTCTCTACAACTATTTGTCTCCAATGGATATTGTGTGTTTGAAGACAACATCTGTGTTGACCTATTAGATGTCCTAGATGGGAAGCTTGATTATGCCAACATCCCTCTGAGCTCTCAGCCGCCTTGCATAGATCGATCGCAGGTCCTCGATGTGGGCTTGATTATGCACGCCTTCTTTCTGAGTTCCTTGTTGTGGCCAGGTGCCCCTATCTCTGGGCGCCTCTATGGAGTCAGAACTCGTTAAGGTGTGTATAAATGAGAAGGAGAGCCTTCAAGCAAATGTTTCAAACTCTTCTTTGCGACTTTTCCTTTTTTTTTTTTTTTTTATTTTTCCTTCCTTGTTAATCATTTTGAATGTGCCTCGACGATTTGTAATGTGTGTGTGTAACCACCAAGCCTATCGCATTTTAATAAGATTTGGTTTCGGGGGTATACTGGGCACCAAACTTTCTATCTTTCATTCTTTTCATTGCTGTGCAGCGGGGAGAATACTCTCGGCCGGCTTAAGAAGCCTGTATACGGTTTCGGATTTCCTCATTAGGACCCGCCCTTCGGGTTTCACATAGATACCGGGCCCAGAGCCATTTCGAAGGCAACCGGCGGGGCCCAAAGGGTCAGCGAACTTGGGCCTATAAAACTACGGGCCCGCAAGGATGCATCCATAGGGTCGGTATGCATAATCGCAAATCATGCATTTTTAGATGCCCTCGTAAGACAACGTCTCGTAATCCCAAGTACGGTAAAGAGGAGCACGCTTTCGACACTAGGTCGGGTCTCGCCGGCACATTTAATGCGCTTGTTCGTGCCTTTACCCTATATGCGGGTTAGGATCTAGTTAATTTTTATCGCTACTTAGAAACCTTGCCTAAAAATCCTTCAGCATCTACAACACTTAAAGATTTCGCCAAGGAGCTATCAAGGTTTTCACCATTTTCGATCTCGTGGGTTTTTCCTCCGTTGCTTTCGACCATATACTGCATTGCTTTGTTTGTGGGTTTTAGTTATGGTCTTGCCTTTGAATGCACGCTTTTCGCCGTCTGTAGTGGTTTCAAGGACGGAATCGCACGTAGGTTTGGGATGCCCGCCCTAGGTACATCCCAATAGGTTTCAAAAAGCTACTTAGTCAAGGGTTTTGGTCTTGCTATCGTTTTGCTAAGAGATACTCGAGTTTATTCTCTTTCTTTGTTTGCTTGAAAAATGAGGAAAGGTCATGAGGAGACTTCCACTAGTCCGCTCGACAAAGTGGGGTCCACCGAGAGTTACGTGACGCGAGCGCCTCAGGCTTCTATGTCGCTGAGTCCTCGACTTTAATTAGCTTAGAATCAGTTGACGAATGTTTTCTACTATAGAACAAGCTGATAACGCGTTTACTTCAATTCTAGAGTGCAGCTTCAGAATCGACTTCGCCCTGCTTCGCCGTTAGTAAAGCAATCTCACGCATCACTGTGCTCCTCCCCGATCTTATTCATCCGAATGTTTTTCGATTTTAATGGGTCAGAGGTGTTTAACTTTCTACCAACCGGATATTTCACCGGGTGGGAGATACTCTGGCCCATACATCGGGGCTAGGACCAAGGGCCGATTGTCTGTGTCGGCCCATAGTCCTCGGCTACAATTTGTAACCGGGCTCCCTGATTCCCCTAAGACGAAGGCAAAGGGGGTTGTCCTAGTTGTGGCCCGCACTAGACGCCCCAACTCTGTGGATTCCTTTTGATGAATCGCCCCTCAGGCTTCAGGCTGGTCTTAGTTTTGCTGCAACTCATGTTCTACTAGACGGTCCGTGTATTTGATACACCCTCGGGCTCTTTCCCGATGCTATCTCGGTAAGCAGAAGTAGGCCGCCAGTCAATTGGATCGAGAAGGCTAGCTTGGAAAACATTAGAAGATTGTTGGAGGTATCGGAGGCAGAACGCAATCATGAGATTTTGTTGATGGCGAGGAATCCGTGGAGAAATGGCCGCCTGCGGCCTTCCTTATATCATCCCCGCCGCTCTCGCTCGTTGCCCATAGAGCCTCATCGAGAGCACTTCATTCCTTCCGAACTCAGAAGTCGAGTCCCTGTAGGCTCTTCTCTCGTGCGCCATCGTCAGAAGATCAAGCGAGGCCACTACAAGGACTCGAGAGGTTTGTCTGGGTCACCTAACCCTTGTAAAGTACATGACCTGCCCCCTTACCTGAAAAGAAGAAGAAAAGAGATAAGACGGTGGTGACCGTGAATGAAGGTAGCCGCACCGGTCGAAGACTTCGTGGATCGACGAGCATAATGTCGCAGCCCGCCAAGGAGGAGGAAATACCTAAAGCCACGCTGTGTTTTGCCCCTCACTGATGCGTAAGTGAACTCCGCACTGAGACCACCCCTTATATCTAATGGGAAACAAACGCCCTCGTTTATCTTTGTTAGATGAAGAGGCTCATAAGGACTAGGCAATAATTTCAGTGGACTCCCCCGATCAAGCCTCCAATGATCGGGCTTGGCTCGGGCGCCCCTAGCGAGGCCAAAGGCACCTCTCAGAGGAGGGATCCTAGCCGGGGCCTTCCAATGTCAACGGTAATGAGAGGGGGCCCCATCGTGGGTAGTCAAGCACATCGATCCCGCCCAGCCCCGCGACACTAAGTCTAACAGAAAAAGGTCGGCCCCCGACGGTGTTGCTGAGCACGTACGTTCCTCCCCAAGAGAGGATCTATCCCCCAACGGGCATGGTTACCCCTGATTTAGAGGGTGCCCTGAGATCACCCACCCCGAGCTCCCTTCAACTAAATAAGCCTCCTATTGCTATGATATGCGTGACTCTCTATCCTCTAATTATTCAAATAATGGTACCAAGGCAGAAAGTAGTATTCCATCTCGCTCCCATCTATATGAATGGTATGCCTTTCGGCCTATGGACCGAGGACGGGATGCTTATCAATAACCATGACTTTCATTGATCGCCTAAGCTGGTATGTGCTGATTTTTAGTATTTGATTGCTAGTTTTGCGTAGCAATTTTCTTATAACTCTTCTTTTACAGGTTGTGACGGCCATCCGGAATATGGCTCGCTATCATGGGGAGTTTCAATCCCGGCTAGATGACGCCGAGAAGCTGCGACTTTATGTTTCCAAGAAACAGGCCTTGGACGCTTCTTTGGCCAAGGCAAAATCCAAGTCGAAACATTAGGAGCGAGAGAGTCCAAAGTCGGTGCGGAAAATATTGAACGGGCTAAAAAAGAAAGGGATGAGGCCAAGCAAGAGGCTAAGGTGGCTCATCTAGCAGCCACATCGGTAGGTGATGCAAAGGCAAGGGTAGAGGATGACCTAGCTAGTGCCTTAGATGCCTCAAGCACGCGAGGGGGACCGCCACAAAGTTAGAAGTCGATCGCCACCCAGTGGTCGAGCTGGAGCGTCACTTTTATTAGAGCTTGAGGCATCCAAAGATTAGGTGTCCTCCTTTCATTCACAAGTGGGTAAAGACAAGGAAACCATGGTGGAAGACTACCATAAAGCCTCGGGCGATTTCTTTACTATGTGGCTACTTGACAGCAGGTGTTCAAACACAACATCCAAGGAGACCCGCCTGTAGGATCCATGATGGCATGCCTAACCCGCCGACCCACTTCCTCGGGGAAGCCAGGAACTTAAGGCGCCCCCCGACCCTGAAGGCTATCAAAGACAAGGTCAGAGGTAAATCCGGGGGGAGGTTTAACAAGGATCCGGCAAGGTCGTTGTTGAGGAACCAGGTTGACCCCTTCATATTTTTAGTTTTCTGGTCATTTGGGAGATTTTTGTAAAGGCGACAAGCAGCTACCAAAAGATGCATATTATTTCTCAGAATCCCGCTTGCACAAGATCAGAATGAAATACAGAAGATGCCAATAAAGCATGAGTTATGTTTAGCAATAATCCCAGCAAGACAACAACCATGTCTGGACTTTTTTATTTAAAAATACCAGTCGAACATCAACCGTGTCTGGACTTTTGAAAATGTCAGCAGGACAACAACCATATCTGGGCTTTTTTAGATGCCAAGCAGACAAACAAATCCATATCGTGGCTTTTGTGAAGGAATTATGCTTTGGTTATGAAATGCTTGAAAGATATTTTTATTGATGATAGTATCCTCAGAGAAAACATTAATGATAATACGTCTTAAGGTGCATAACGTTCCACATCCTGGGCATTGTAGTCCCGTATGGTTTGCTTAGCGCATAAGACTCACTGGTTCCCACCGAACTACCGTACGGCCCTTCCCAATCATCGAACTTCCTATCTACTAGAAGCTACTGTTTCTCAAAGACCCTTCTAAGACTAATTCTCCCACTAGAACGTAATGGCTTTACACGTCGTCTGTGCAAGCTAGTCTTCGGCCGGGTATGACGCTATGCTCACACCGCCGCTTCCCTGAGTTCATTTGGGCTTGTGTTTTGTGTCTGATATGGCTTTAGCATTTACTTTCTCGTGAATTTGTCAGACTGGGCATTCTCGATTCGTGGGGATGATAGCTTCCGTCCCATACGTGAGGGCGAACGACGATATGCCACCGTTTTCGACCGGTCATCGTATGCCCATAAAACCCCGGGAGCAGTTCCTTTATCCAATTTCCTGGGTCAATGTGTGCGTTCGCAGCCGAGGAGAGTCTTATTTGATGCTTCGTCTCGATCATGCTCCTCTCAGGGGTACCGTGGGGTTGAGTACGCTTTGATTTTCACTCCACGCAAAATTCTATATACCCGACTATCGCAAATTCAGGCCCATTGTCTACATAATCGATTAAGGTATTTCGAACTCGCACACGATGTTCTTCCTACTTAACCTAATTGTAACCTTCTTTATCTTTAATGGACGCTACACTCTGGATTCTATCCATTTAACGAAATAGCTCAAGGGTAGCTTCTCTTAAGTCAAGTGGTAAAGGATCCGCATTTTACGTCCATACCCTCACTTCAGAGAAGTGATCGGGCTCGTTATGGTCGTTAGGTCTGAGTCGCACTCATACGAGGGTCATTCACTCAAGTAAATCTGGCCATACTTCTTGACATAGGCGACATCGTATCTATTGCGTACGTTGGCCAATAGTAGCCTCGTGGTCGGCGCTGCCGCCTTTGATGATTCTCGCATACCCTATCATGGAGCTTTTCCAAACATACTGCCTCTCAAGCCAGGAGCGAGGCACTTAAGTGTGGCTTGGGCACTAAAGGTGTGCCCGTCCAGGACCGCTTATAGTCATCGCTCACAAGTGAGGACTGAGCCAGCCTCGACTGGTC
This sequence comes from Tetrastigma voinierianum, assembly GCA_016808115.1. NCBI lineage: Eukaryota > Viridiplantae > Streptophyta > Magnoliopsida > Vitales > Vitaceae > Tetrastigma > Tetrastigma voinierianum. The sequence goes on from JAEQBH010003371.1 coordinate 29,532, forward strand.
TTATCGCCCCTGGCTTTATTATTCGACAGCCTCCGAGCTCAAATAATGACTATCGGGAGTCATCCAAGGACACGCTTTCGTCATTTCGTTTACCTAGTCAGAAAATCACACCTAGTCCGGCAAGTAGACTATGAGCACAGCTTTGATTTAAGGATCAACCATCTCATGTTTCAAGCCTCTTCAACAACCCATGATGTCTGTCATCCTGCTGCCTTCAAAGTTTCCCATTCAGTTGATCATGATTGACACACTTAGGGTCATCCGCATTCTTATTTCATATTCTCCATTTAATTCGCCTCTACCACCAATCGGGAGTCGCTTCCTTATGATTTTTTTTTTTTTTTCGAGTAGATATGAGATCGCGACATTAATCTCGCTTCTATGATTGCTTCTTGCATTCGCCTTAACAGCAGCTGGGAAACCCAAGCGTATGCATGTCATAATTTCAATGGCTTTGTTGTAACCCAATCCGACCTTTATGTCTCTGCTTCGCCATCACATTCAAAGTCCACCAACCGAAATGTCCGATTCCATTTCCTGCAGGAGTTCACAAAAGTCGCAAAATGCACCGCCTTTAACGACATGCGAAGTTTATATTGAATACCGAACTCACTTAGTTCAATTGCCCACCGAGCCATCCACCTCGACATATCGGACTTATGTATAGTGCTTCTGAGAGAGAGGTTGGTGAGTACAATGATGTGATGCGCTCAGTTAGTGATCCAGGTTTTAGCAGCAAAGAAATCGTAGTGCTAGTGCCGCTACTGACAAGCATATCGCTATTTTCACTTCTGACAGGACTGCTTTGGCCTAAGAACACAAGTCTCGTTTCAAGACCTCAATAAAGTCAGACACCAGATTTCAAGATGCCATAAAAGATAAGTGTGTCACGCCCAAGCACATAAAAGAAACCGCTGGATTCCATGAGGGAGATATTCGATTACCGGCAAGGGCCCGGTCACACTCTTGATCCCAAATTTCCAGCCCACCGGCACCTTTTAGGGTGGCAAAGAACGGCTTCAAACGATATGTGAAACGATATATGAACTACCCATCGGCAACCATCCGCCCCGCCGCTTAGTTACTCGTATCCCTTTTTCCGTGCGAGTCCAAAGTCCATTACGGCCTCGAAATGGATAGATTAGCTTATATCCCCTCACGCTACCATAAAGCCCAGAATCATTCGAGCCGACACCCGAACACACACTTCAAAGGGTTAAGCTCTGCGTCGTGACTTCAAACAACACCCCAAAAGGTTTCTTGTAAATGCCTCGTATGATCGGGGCGTTCTTTGGATTTGACGAGCATATCATCGATATAGACCTCCATGGATTTACCTATCAATGGTTGGAATATCTTATCGCATCCTTTCGATAAGTTGCCCTCGCTTTTCTTCGTGTCAAACGACATTACGCTGTAGTAGTACAACCGCGGTGGCGTAATGTGAAGGTTGTTTTCTCTACGCTAGTGGATGCATAGAACCATGGTACCCGAGGGCGCGCGCCCGTAAACGATGTGGATGCCATGCCATGCCCGACTGCCAGATCCATAATTTGATCTATATATGGCAAGGGGAAGCTATCCCTGGGACATGCTTCATTGAGGTCAGTGTAGTCTACACATAAGCGCCACTTACCACCCTTTTTCAGTACCACCACCACATTAGCCAACCATTAAGGGTACTTTACCTCCCTTATGAAACCTGCTGCTAGGAGATTGTCTACTTCCATCCTAATGATCTGATGTCGATTCGGGTGAAATCGCCTCACCTTTTGCCTTACTGGCTTGGCAATGGGAAGGACGTTTAGTTTGTGAGAAGCCACCGTCGGATTTATCCCAACCATATCAGAGTGTCTCCAGGAAAATACATTAGTGTAGTGCAGCAGTGTGAGTCGTACTCACTCCCTTTCTTCACTGGATAGGAGGAAGCTAACATATGTGAACTCCTTTGGTCCATCTAACTCTATTTCTTCCAGTGGATCCACAACCGGCGTGTCACACCCCGATTCCTGGTCAGACCCGAATGGCGGATCCGAACCAAGTTCGGGGCACGAGATCATACACCCGACTCTTTACCCGCTTTCTCTCAAAGTCAACTTGTACCTGATGAAGAAACAATTTCAATAACAAAATCATTATATACAAAAGAACTACCACCGTAGTGGTGTCCATCAAAATCTATACACATATACTGAGTCCCATTTACATATACAAAAACTGTACTTTTATATTTACAAATTAGAGCGCGGGACATACTGTGATGAACCCCTACTACAGGTCGTCTAATCATAGATGCTAAGATCGCAGATGTTCCTCCGTAATCTTACACTGATTAAAACCCGCTAAGATTTACGCTAAATAGAACATATCTTATAACTTACATCAAACACATGCATTTACATTGAATCACATAAACATATACAAGAATATATACTGTAATCATCATGAATCTAGAACAAATTTACATACATACTTATCCTTGTAACACTTTGCGGCTTGTTCATATCTCTCGGGAGGTTGTAATGAACTTATACTTATAGCAAACTTATACTTTACTTCCTTAACTTACATCACGGGCAGACTTATTTTTATTCCGATCTCCCTTAGGGACACATATATTTATACTTATCTCCCTGTGAGGGACACATACTTATACTATCTCCGTAGACACATATATCTAACTTAATTTTATACTTGTCCTGACTTATAATTATTCGTGATCTCCCTAAAGGCATATATATCTGACTTATACTTATACTGTCTCTGACTTATAATTATCTCATCTCCGAAGGACATCTACTTGAACTTCCTCGTCGACCGATACTCTATCCGTGATCTCTCGTAGGAGTTATCGAGCTTAGACCTTTACTGAGGTACCCGTAGGTACTGTAGAACTTATACTTGTACTTCATATCTTACACTTGTACTACGGAGCTTATTCTTGTACTTCGGATCTTGTACTTGTATTACATAGCATATACTCGTCTTACGGATCTTATACTTGTGTTACAGAGCTTATTCTTGTAATTTGATCTTATACTGCATTACTGATCTTATACTTGTCTTACGTATCTATTTTCAAGTTACAAAGCTTATTCTCATTTCGATTTTATACTAGATACTAACTTATTCTGTATTTCTCGTGATCTTATACTGCAGTCACTTTTAACCTATCTGTATATTACGTAACTTATACTTATATTACCTAAGTATTTTAAGTACCCGTAGGTACTACGTAAATTTCCATTTCTGTACAAAAGTACCCAGAGGTACTATAGAACTTATACCTGGTACTGCACTTATACTCTGTCAAATACTTTTCTCGAATCATTTTCTTCTTTTTTCTTTTCGCTTCAGTTTCAGGATTTCACATATGGTTATAAGTCGACATTCACGATGCGCATTCACTGGTGAATCCCCACCCCGTTATTATTTAGAGCAATGATATCACATTCAATTTCAGAATCTCATTATATTACTCATAGAAGTCGACATTCACGCACAAGATTCGCCAATGTTGAATCCCCGTCCGTTTGTCATTCAAGAGCAATGTGATCTCACATTCAATATCGCAATCTCACATATTACTATAGAAGTTTACATTCACGCATATTCAATCATAATCACGCCTGCTTCATTATCTCAAGAGCAATGTGTCTTTATATTCAATATTGCAATATCACATATTACTATAGAAGTCGAAGATTCACGCATGTATTCAGCTTGTTTAATCCTCGTCCCGTTTGTCATTCGAAGAGTAATGATCTCACATTCAATATTGCAATCTCACATATTACTATAGAAGTCAACATTCACGACAGATTCAGTTGTTGAATCCCTCGTCCGTTTATTATCTCAAGAGGCAATGTGATTTCCGCATGGAATGTGATCGAACGTGCCTACCCACAAATGTATGCCGTAGCACTAGCAGGAGTGCCAAAGCACAGATCAGAATGTGCACTCATTCATTCATGTATTTTATATCATTCGTTATCTTTTATGGATTATATGTGATAATAATCATATATAACTTAATCACATTATGTGTTCATGACATATTTCATTTCATGTTTCAGTTTGTTTTCATATTTGATATCATATTCATGTTTTAATAAACATTATCTATACGTATCAATGGTGATTTCTATACTTTTCTTGTTTCATGTCTCATTGTGATATGGCATTTCATATACTTGTAGGCCAAAGATGACACCTATGTATTCACACATCATTCATACTTTGTTCCTCTATGAATCTATCACTTGGAAATCAAATCATTCCAATTGAATCATCCAAACTCGGGTTATGGCATTCTCATGTCAAACTAGTCATTTTGCCCATATTACACAAGTAAGGGACAACTTTGAAATACCCATTTTCGTGGGGTCTTAACTCATATTTGACATCGGTTCTTTGTACTCCTTTGAAGCTATAAAGTATGTTCTTCTTCAACTGAATCACTCAAATCGGGCACCGAAACTCAAGTTATGTCCTAAACAACCGGACTACTCTATGTTCAAATCGAACCGTGAAATTGGCTTGAACATAGCCCCACTTTCAGTGAGTGAATTTTTGCCATACATGTAGTCCGGAATTTGAAGGTACCTATTTCATGGTGTTTTGTTCTCCTTGAAGTCTTATTTAACCAGAAACTTTAATCACTCAAATCGGATAAGAAATGACCAAGTTATAGCCAAAATACAAACACTGGTCTCGAAATAGTGATAAAATCTGGTGATCAAAATTCAGACGGTGATTAGTGGACAATGAAAGTTTATGGTACGTACCACTGCTTGGTACCGGTACCAATTTCGAAATTTCCCAGAAATGGTGGTTTTTCTCTCATTTTTCCATATTTTGCTGCCAAATCAACTCAATAATCAATATACACATCAAAACCCCTCCGTATTCATCTTGTAACCTCTATTATACTCAAATAATCTTTCAATACACATCTTATACACTCTATTGAACTCAAACATACTTTCTATCTATCTTATACAAGGCCTAGTTTTACTTCAACCCAACTTCAAGAAATCTAGGTTAGGAAAGTTCCTATCAAAATCTAACAAGAACAAACATGTCCATACTTTACATAATCCTTAGAACCCAAAAACACATGTAATGGGAACTCTAGGTCCTCTCACAACAAAACCTTAGAAAAACAAAGGGATTTGTGATGATTTCATACAAGAATTCATCTAGGGTTAGGTTTCACAACCCAAAAAACATGTATCCATACTAATAGAATAAGGCTTCCATCCTAAATGTTGATTCCATACCTTAAACTTGGATTCTTTCTTCTCTTCCTTCCTCCTTTCTTTCTTCTTCTCCTCTCCTTTCTTCTTTCTCGTTTCCGTGGTTTGTTCTTCCCAAATGAGACTAAATTTGGGCTCAAACTCAAATATCTCTCCTTAGGCCATGCTCGCTCCCAAACCCATTTTTCGGGGTTAAGTTTTCATTATTTCACTTTAGTCCCAGTTCTTCTTTGCAAATCAAGTTGTGTTATTTCTATTTAACCCCTAGTCTTTCCCTTTATGACCACTCAGGTCCTCATAGTAAATTACATATTTACCCTTTGCTCTCATTTTACTTTTTAGTCTACTGCTTTTATTTCAAAATTCATATTTAACTTTCTTATTAAACCCTAAACATGTCCGAAATCGCAAGGTATATTTTGTTACACGACGTCTCTTCCACCCGATCTGGGCGGCATACTATGATTGCTATGTGCGGGTATGATCATCCAAGGAGGTCGTCAAGTCGTACTTCCCCTTACTCCCGCATGGACAACTGATAACATCAAGCAGTACCAGTGGTCGCTTAAGTCAACCTACCAACATTTGTTAAATAGCTTACCATTTGGTGATAGGTTGAAGGTATGGCCTTCATGGAGTGTAGCAAGGTCCGACCCACTATGGCATTGTAAGGCCCCAAGTCCTCGACGACTGAGAACAAAACATGCTGGGTGACTGGCCCTGATTGTATAGGAAGTGTGATGTCTCCTAGTGTCGTGGTTGTCGCAGCCGCTGGAAACAAAGAGAGGATTCGGTCTCTACCGGGTTCAACATTCGTGAGGAAAGCTATATCCGGGTCAAGGCGGTAGTCAAGAACAAGTCCTGGTTATGTCGCTAAGATCTACCAAAGACCCCGCAGGCACATCAAAACTCTAATACAAATGGTGAGTACAAGTGCATCATAATGGGGCACAATGACCCTATTCGGGTTTACTGGAGGAAAGGATATAGTGTTTGGTCTATCTAAGATGGTCTCTTCCCTACTACTCCCGGGACGCCGCTTACTCCGCCTCGACCGGGTCGCTCAAGATTCTTCTATCGGGCGCCTGATCGTATTGGTCGTCAAAAGGTCCTCTCAGTATATAGTTTATGGTCTATTCGATTCGGGATAAATAAGGGCCACGCTTCGCCATCGTAATTCTCGCTTGTCGTAGCATAGATTCTACCACGCACAACTTCCCTGACATATCTTCGAAAGCTCCCACTTTAATTAGTCTTTCCAATTCATGAATTTTAGCTTCGACACTGTCACGTATCATGCCCGTGATCTCTCGTGATAATGGCATCGTGATTTGACGTCTTTTTTGAGAGGGGTCCGTTTTGATCAAAGTGCCATTTGAAATCTGGTAAGTCGCGAATGAGGGGCAGTAGCCTCTCATACGTGATGTTCAGGGGAGTGAATTGCGGGGGCTCTCTCTTTTTCTATGACTGATCTCGAGATCACTTTGATTTTTCTTCGACCTTCCTCGGGGCTTAAATCGACTTCTTCTCCGACTCTATCGCTTCCAAATCGACTCTTTGCTTATGATCATGAAAAATTGAGTTTCTACCCGAACGTTATCTTCCAATGTTGAACATCTTTATGCCTGCTTGTACAATTCTTCCATTATAGCCGATAGGTCTAAAGACAGTGAGTGGAAGAAAGGGGTGGATGGTGCGAAGCTTCTCCTGGAGTTCTGAAGGACTATGTACATGTCGAAACCTACTCCGCCGGATGGCTTACTGCACTTCCCCCGGTGAAGCCCTGCATGGCTTCTCCTCCTCGCTATAATAGTTTGCAAAGAGCTACCTCTTTTGCCGCATTTCAAACAAAGATAACGAGAGTATTTGAATACGCTTCCAAAGCCCATTGAACGAAATTATCAATTACACTTTATTTATGAAACCAGCAACAGTAGCCCTCGAGGCTGGCCGAGAAGACTTTGCATAATAGATGGTCATTGCTAGCGTTAAGAGTCATTGCCTAGTTGAAATGGAGCATGTGATCATAAGGATCATTAGAACCATTGAACATAGCAAAGGTTGGCATGACGAACCCTCGGGTGGCCTCGATTCGGTGACGGTCATTTCTGTGGGAAAAGAGAAAGATGTCATCACTTCGAATCGCACTACAAATATATGTAAAAGTCGTGAGGTCTTGTACCAAAGGCGGGGTACACTGGTAACATGGGTGGCATTACGCTTGTGGGTAATGTAGACACGTTCCCGAGCACTTCTGCTTCGTTGGTTCTCCGCCGTCGCTTTCTTTCCCAGCTGATTTAATGTGCCACCATTCCGCTGTTGAACGCAGATGATGCGAGCGCCTCCGACGTGACCCGGCCTTGCCGCTTACCCGGGAGAGGCTGACAGCCACCGAGGACAACCTGGCTGCCTGCCAGGGTATCATGCCGCCAGGATCGGCGGAGCCCTTTCCTTATTGCAAGTTGTCAAGCCCGTTGAATGCCATCTGCACGCTCTTTTCAAGATCGGCCTTTTTCACCTAGGCCCAAACTGACGCTTTCACGCCGCAGATGTTCAGCGCCATCCCCGCAATTCCCCATCCGCCTTGCCCGTCCTCCCGTTTCTTCCATGTCTTTACGCTTAATGAAGAAATTGATCTTCTGGGCGATCGGATTACCGAGTTGTTTGTCATTACAACTATGCCGATGAATAAGATGGGGAGGAACCGTCTGAAGCCATCGTAACGGCGGGCTACCGGATAGCCTTGTGAGCTGCCTCAGACGCTGCCGATGAGACTTTGTTCGACCTACGCACGCGCCAACTGGTCGTTAACAGATCGGCCTAACCTTGTGGCATCACGACGCGATGTAAACCTCGCAAAAACAAGTGGGGGATCCGATGTACCCCCTTCCTAGTGATTAGAGTCCCGGCCAAGAACTCCACAGAACCCCCAGCCAAGCTCGCCGACCGGGAGCAAGGTTACCATGAAGTTAAGCCGTTAAAACTATCTTTGGAAAACGTGGGATTATAAAAATTTTCTACTTTTCCATCAAAAATCAAGAATGTTTAGATTTAACGAACCGCAAGATAGAGAACACCTGCGATTGTGCTGGTCAAGCCTGCAAATAAAAGATCACCTGTATATAAAAAATATACTCCCAATATTTTCCAAAACTAACTATAATCATAAAGACCTCTATCCTCATCAAAATATAAGATAAGAATCAATCCAACATAATTTCATCGCAACCTCGTTTTTTCTCAAAACTTATGATGCATATTTTACAAAGATATTTTTATATATACAAAATGTCACATTTTAACTTTTAATACTTTTACTTTCCAATTCTTATCTTATATATAATCACACATGCCGCCTTAGAACTGGTAATCCCGAAAAGGTCTTCTGCCTCAAAGACTGCAGACCTCAAAATTATTTAAAACAGAAAACTCGTGAGCCAAACGCCTGAGTACTATAAGTTCTAAATGTTGTTGTCTACTGTATGTACCTCCCAATACGAAAAATCAGACATAAATTCGTCAGGAAAATCATACGGTGAAAACCGAAGTATTAAAACCATTTTTGAAAACTGTGGCCAAAACTATTTAGCGCCGTTGAAAACCTGCTTCTAAAACTATTTCGCCTTTAACCAAGCTGGGGCCAGGCGACACCAGTGCTATACCGAAATCGTTATATCAACCACTCGTGGCCCATTTCCTTTAAAGACTAGACGTGATGCCACTAACCCTGGACCCTCGCAATTTTAGTGAACTCCTGAACACTACCCGTCTAATGGTCCAAGGGATATACGGATCTCTATAAAACATAATGGAACCCTGAACCAAAATGCCCGATGGAATCCTCAACCAACACCTCATCGCTATGTACTAAGTCGGCCACATTAACTATATGCTACTCCCGAATGTGCAGAGAGGCGACCACTATATAAACATATACAGATCTAACCCCAATTGCCGACTGTAATATAGTTAGTCATAATATCCCATAACTTGCTATGCACAATCCGAAATAAGACCGACCGAAATCGAAATGCGCTAATTCAGGGTTTTGCTAAACCGTGCCAAAATACTTAACATCAAACTAACTTTTCGTTGAGTATAACAGTGAGGTAAAACAATGTGTTTTATAAATTTATATTTTCAAAGAACTTTACAAACTTGTAATTTAAACACTTTTTGCTTTAGAAATGATTTTCGAAGTACTCACCTTTTCTCGACTAATTTTCAAATCTTATCAAGCACTCTTAGATTCTCGCTTCGATGCTCAAATCGTCACACAATCCATACAAAGTACGAAATGTCCTCAATTCAACGCTTAATCCATAAAAACATACAATGTGGCTTTCAAAGGACTATATGGGAATGAACTTCGATTCTAACAAAAACTTTACGTGTATAGTCCTATTCATATGATGACTATTAATATATTTGAATAACCTCAAAATTGTCCTTACATTAAATGCCCCATAAAACGATACGTAACAAACTTTGACTCAAGAAACTTTCCATAGAGTTCAAACACCCAAACATTTCAAAAATTTATCTAACTTGTCCAATTAAAATTCTCAATTTCTTAATATGAACCGCTGGCAACAAATTAAATGTAGTCCGAATCGTCCTGGAACACATCCCAAAATTTTAAAATTTCTAAACTCACTTTAAAAATTTTTGACTAAGTTTACTTAATTTTCAATGCCTCTAAGAAAATTTCAAACCATTACATAAAGATTTAGGGGCTGCTAAAATAACCCGCTAAGTGAAAATTCCCTACCTTGTAGCCACCGAAATGCTGCTTTTGGTACCTACGTAGCCTCGTCACAGAAACCAACTTTGCTCTTTCGTCCGACTTAAAATCTACGATCCGACAGAATCTAAGAAAGAAAAACAAGGAAAAGAAAATAAAAATAAAACCTCTCTCTCTCCTCCACGCCTCTCTCCGCTTCTGGCCTCACTGTCGACTTTTATCCCTTTTTTTAATTACTATTATTATTATTATTATTTGGATAAACGATTTCTTTGTTCTATCTTGTCTCATTTCGCTACTTAAAATTTTTATTCTTTTTTCAGTCTCACTTATTGTTAATTGAACTTAAATCAAGTCACTTCCCGATTTCATTTAGGATTTTGTAAACTCATCCCTTTCGGGGTCTTTAGTTTAATTTATCATCCGTAAAATCGTGAAAATATTCCTGATTGTTCTAATTCAACTAATTTTTTCGGTCACTGGGGATTTCTCAAGTAATAATTAATTGGCCAAGAATCCGTTTCACAAATGCATCTGTGAGAATTTTCTAGGCTTCGAATCATTATGGTAATTATTATTATTATTATCATTTTAAAATTTCATAATTGAAATTTCAAATTTTCTACTTTTCTTTTATTGTAAAAGTGCCACAATTTCTTTGAAAACTTTATAATTTCACCCTTAAAACAACTTTCAAAAATTTGTATTATAGCACTAAAATAATTCAAAGAAGCCCTTGATGCACATTAATGCTATTAATATACCAGACACCCCTCCCTGGGATTCTATGCTATAGGATCTGATACGGCGGTGCCGACCGCCTCTCCGAAGATTAAGTTAGCAAAAAAGGTGGAGAAGAGAAAGAATGGTTCATAGTTGAAATTGCATACCTTTCCCTTGGGGGTAATCATTGTTTATACTCAAATTCCTTGATTTGTGAAAGATTTGGGTGATGATTTTTTCTTTCCTTATCAAGAGTTTAGTTCTTCTGGTTGTAAGACAATGTTTGATAACAGGATTCTGATAACTGAGAGATCCACTTTGATAAACATCATGCTCGAGCTCCTGCTTAATATAATTATCCATAACACATTTTTCATATGTGGTAGGATGACTGATCGGAGGACTTGGGATCCCAAACGGGTTCTAAGACTCTATCGTCTGGTCGGCTTCCTCACGTTGCCTAATATGGTGCAGTCACCGGATCAAGTTTACGAGGCGGGGCCAGACGATGGATCCATTGACCTATTAAGTAGTAAGTCCAACCCAAAGGCCACAAGATCACAAAAGATAAGAATTTCTACCAAACAAGTTTCTATTATTTTGAAAAAACATCAAACATAAAGGCAACATTGTAAGAATCGAACACTACAAAGATATGTCCCTTTACCAAACAAGTGAATGTGCATTCAACCTTTAAAAAAACAGCTTCAACTTTGACAAGGCATAGAAATGAAAGATTATAATCAAAGCATTAGCCGTTAAAAAGAAAAAATCATCTACCTAATATGAACTAAACAAAAGTTTAAAGTGAGTTTAGATCGAAATATGTTAAGAAAATGACTTAATTTAGCTTTCTGTACCAAATTATCGTTTCAAAGAGCAAGGTTTTGCTACGTAGGATAAGATGATAAATACCATCGTCTACATAAATCATAATGAATAAATGAAGATTTTAATAAAATTTCAATTATCGCTGTCACGATAACTACATTTCCGTCTTACGCGATCCAAACGCATTTCACTGCAAAGACAATTGATCAAACTAATTTTTATAAATTTTTTTTCAAATAAAAATATTTAACGTAAACTTCACAAACAAGATCAATCCTTACTACCTGACCAACAAAAAAAAAAAAAGGCTGTGAAAGAGTAGAAATCGAGGCACTCCCGCAGCCTTGGGTATAGGCCCTTTTAGTGGTAAGTAATTGTTGCTTGTTAGGGAATGAAACGCTCAACTAGAGCAACAGGCAACCATCTCATTGACTTCATCGTGTCATGCTCAATGACCCAACATGCTACAGATTAAATATTTATCAATCATAGATATATATATATGAGATATATATATATATATATATATATATATATATATGAGAAATTTTGATTATAAAATAATACCAATACATGTATTCTTTACTATTTGTATATGCAGAGAGGGAGATGGAAATTATTAGAGTACAATATAATTTTATTAAAAATATAATTTTAAAATAATATATCTTTTATTTTATATGTATTCGTTTTTAAAACTATTATAGGTATGTTATAATACTTAGAATATCATTTTATTGGATTTAATGTCTAATAGTATCACTTCCCGGTAGAAATAATATACTTAAATATGCAAGCTGTTTAAGGATATAATGTCATAAAATATACTTCTGTTGTCTTATCCCACTCAAATACTCAATCTAAGAGTTTTTCTTTGTAAAAGTTTGACTATATTAAAGATGGCATAGGCAGATTTTTTTGGATTTTCACTCCATCCCTAATGGGCCGGATATGAATTATGTGGTTATCGCTTTTTTATGTCCCAAATTGTTTCAATTGGTTTTTGTATGTCTGAGTTCTTGTTTAGTATCACTTCATTATGTTAAAATGATTTTTAAATAATATTTTATTATATATTTTAATATAATAATAATAATAATAATAATAGTTTTTGACAGCACATTATAAAAATATAATATATTTTTTATATATAATATAATTAAAATTAAAATTTGAAAATTAATGACATCAAAAATATAAAATTAAACGACTGTATGGATGCTTATGTAAACAGGACAAGGTTGAAATGGAGCCGTCCCTCCCTTTTGCCATTACCCATACAACCATAATTATTGGTCTTGATAAGGGTAGTATTGATGTAAAGAGATTATATAGACTAGTCCATAATCTTATGCCTGACCATCTAAATCAGTTGTCTGTATCCCTCTTAGCAACAAGGTAAGCACGAGCCCTAGTTTTTATCATGGATTCTATATAAGATAGTGTTTATTTTTTTCACTTAATGCTGAATAAAACTTTTTTTCAGCTTTATCGAATACGCTTTAATAAAGATAAGATAGTTTGCTGCTTTTTTAACATTTTATCTTTATTAAATATTAAGTTGTTTGTTTTTTATATACTAAAAATTAACATCTTAACAACTTAATATATTAAGAAAATTTAATTACATATTTTCAAATATCTCAAGACATCACATTTGATGTCAATATTTAATATCTCATTTTATACTCATGGCTAAAAGCTAAAATCACAAACCTTAATTAAATTAAAAATATAATAATTCAAATGCATATTCATAAATATCTAAAGAAAAACATGAAAATTTAAGCACAAATTTTCAAATATATAAAGAAATCATGTTTGATACTAATATTTAACGTCACATTTCACACCATGATAAAAGCTAAAACGACAAACATTTGATGCTAGTATTTGATATCTCATTTTATACAATGATAAAAGTTAAAATGACAAGCTAATTGAATACTTGAAATAGTTCATTTGCAATATGGTCTCAAAATTGTAGCATACAACTCGATCCGCAGTCAGAAGTTTATTTGTAGTTGAGCTTTGATTTCGAATACACATCACTTTCCAATTCTCTTCGTTGTCATATCTTAAAACAATCTAATGATGAATCGTAGACTCACAAGAAAATCTGTGAATGGGGAAACATGTCATGACTATTTTGCTCGAAGAGCAATGGAATAAAGTGCCATTTTCTTTAGTATTGGAAAATGTGCCTTAACACCAAAAGCACGCTCTAATGACATTTCTTATCTTAGCGACATAAGTTGAATATCTCATCTCTTCCTACAACTTTACCACCACTACGAAAATCACTCAACCAATAACGTACATTATGATATGGTGTCATAAAACCTCTAGTGTGTGTATATGCTGCATCCACTAAATAATATTTTTCTGAAAAAGAGAATTTAGTATATTATCATGTTATTAAATAAAAATAACAATAAATAAAATAGAGCAAGAATATTCACCTTATGGGGGCATGGGAAAATTATGTTGTGGGTTACGAATAGTTTCCATCAAGACTCTTGAATCATGAACTGTTCCTTCCCATCCTACAACTACATACTTAAAGTTCATATCAAAATCACAAATTGCCATAACATTTTGAAAACATTCTCTGCTCCCACGACCTCGATATGGTACTTGTTGTTCAATAGGAATGCATGCATGGGTAAGAGTTCCATCAATTGCACCAACAACACTTTACAAAAAATAATTTTTAAAAATATAGATGTTTATTTTTTATATAAGAATAATAAAAATATGAGCGAAAATACTACCATAAAAGGTATTATACCTTAAAAATTTGTCTTAACCGACGATTAGAGATACCATTTGAATTATCATTGAATGATAGAGGAGTAATTATTGAAGGAATCATACAAATAGTTAGAATTTATTAATTAAATAAAATGTATGATAGATATATTTTCATCACCCATTACTAACTCCTCGTAGTAGGAGCAAAAATCTCTTCTGTGAATCCACAGGACCTTCCAAGTTATTCTCTACGTGACAGATCTGCGTGTGGGCGCACCTGATCACAAAAGAAACTAGGATTTGAAACACTAAAACCTTTCGCCGTTTTCTCTCTCAAGGTGCTTTATAGATCTGGCTGATAGTAAAACTTCTTAAACCCCGATGCCGCAGTGGGCAAGTGGTATTTATGTGATCGCAACTCTAACCCCTCCCAGGTTTTATAACACCTGGGCTTTATAACACCTCGGGCCCAATAAATTGGGGCCCTTCTGTATCTTAATAACCGCTTAAATGGGCTCACATCTAAATGAGCCAGCTTGGGGATCCTATGACCCATTATTAATTAAGGCTCTTGATCAACGGTCTAGATTGTTTGAGCATAACTAACACCTCCCACTTCGCTAGAAGCAAGTCCGACAAGAATCTTATCCCGGTGGCTACTCCAATTAAACCCAAATGAATCTCCAAAATTAATAATGTTTTATATCAAATGTATTTTCTTGTAAAATATCAATAATTAATTGATAATTTTTCTTCCAGGAATCAACTAATTATTTATTCTCTGGATCGACGCTTCTCTAATCTGATCCCATGCACCACGTTGACTTTCACATCCGAGTACCAAAACATGTCAAGAGGATATTTCATACAAATTTCATTTTGTAACGGATCCCATGCTAATTATTTATTCTGTAACGGATCCCATGCTAATCCATTTTGTAACGGATTCCATTTTTTCTTCTCCAGAATCAACTACACTATTTATTCTCTCTAATTTATCGCTTTTAACTGATCCCATGCATCAGCCGCTGACTTTCAATATCCGAGTACCGAAACATGTCAAGAGGATATTTCATACAAATTCCATTTTGTATATTTTATAAATACTTGATAATCAAAATACCATAATCCCCAAATTATCAAGATATTGGTCGTTTAAAATAGGCCTCACTTATTGATAACTCAAAGAACCATAGTAACTTAATTATCTATTTATAATATACTAAGGATTAAGAAAAATAACATATCTAATATCATCGAGATTTAATTCTTTCATTAAATTTATCCTGATTAAATCTCTTCCTATCCCTCTCGTAATGACCATAATTCATTTCAATATTTTATAATAACCAAGACGATCATTTCATAAAATATTGCGCCTAAATAAAGTGCCCAACTTTATTTAATAACTCGTGGAGACAATTCATTAATTATGAGAACCTGTGGATCATGTCTTCACGGACATATCCATATGACTGCTACTACAATTAACTGACCTATGCGAAATATATATGCAAAACTTCATTATTATATCGTAAATGAAATAACTTGTCTGGCTTCCTGTAGCACAACAAACGCACCAACTCCCACTACTCTAAAGTAAGTCTCGGGAACTCTTAAGACCTACATAATTTGATGACCAACATATAACCAAGTGTTTTAAGACTCCCACCGAATACACCAACATATAACTCGCTCTTTTAAATACTGAGTATATGTTTCACTCATTGGCCCAGCGGTTCTACTCCGGATCCGGCTGGCACCGCTTATTTACCCCACGTATAGCAGATATCCAAGCCCGGTACATAGCATAGCATATATGAGACTACTAACAACCAAGCATAAGGTTTTTTACCATGAGTTCTTTCTTCAGAGTTTTGGTGATTGCTCCTTAGAAAGATGAATTCAAACCAAGGGTAGAAGTCCCCTTTGGAATTTTCCATGCCAAACCCGGTCACTATTTTACCAATGTGGGAGGCTCGATAGTTAACACCTTATTCTTCCTATTCGTGAAAGTTTGATTCCTAGAATATAGTTAGCTTCACCCAAGTCCTTCATATCAAACTGCTTTTTCAGGTAACCCTTTACGTCTGACAACACTTTCACACTGTTTCCAATTAACAGAATATCATCTACGTAAAGTACCAAAAAGACTACCACTATTCCTTGAATTTTCTTATACACACATGGTTCATCAGGACTTTTCTCAAATCCATATAATTTGATAACTTGATCAAACTTGATGTTCCATGACCTGGATGCTTGCTTAAGCCCATAACACCTATGCAACCCGGTAAACCATGTGTTCTCGACCTAAGGCTACGAACTCCTTTCGTTGTCGTGATATAGATATCCTCTTCCAAATTTCCATTTAGAAAAGTCGCTTTGACATCCATTTGCCAAATCTCAGACCGAGAGTCACTGCTACTAAGAGGGTAAACTTTGCCACCAATCTAGCTAAGGTTTTAACCTTCCCATATGGTCCTCTTCTCTTTGTAGATCCACTACACCCAATCGTTTTACCCTTTAGGTGCTTCTACAAGAGACTGTAAACCGAAGTTAGGAACCTATAGATTCCATCTCACGGCCCAATGCCTTTTCCACTTCAGACATCATCCTCCAATGCCTCTTCGCACGTGGTACCGCCATCAAGATTATCCAAACCCACTTGATAAGTTTCTCCTAACAAGGCATACTTTGCAGGTTTACGTATTAGTCTCCCAATTACCGAGTTTGCCGTGACGGGCCGTTGTACATGCATATGATCCAAGTTATCGGCTCAGGATTTCACACCTCATTATGTTCTTTGTTCTCGAGTTTCTTGAATTTGTTCTGGGAAATGCTTCCCTGCGGTTTGTTCACCTTGTGCATATTTTGTACATTTTCCCCCTCTTCAACATCAACAGGAAAACAGGGGTGGAAAAATAGAGTTCGGTGGATCTCGAATCGAATGCTTCGACAAGACCCTTCCTGCACTTATCTAAACTCTGTCCTGAGGATCCCGCCGGCAATTCAATCCGATCGCCGAACCGACTCATCGATCGAAGAACCGGCAGCGAACCTCACTTTCTATAACAGTTTACTGCTTAAACTCAAATTAAAATTTTCTTTTAATTAGTTAGAGTGATAAAAAAATTCTTCAACTTTTGTTTCTTCAAATACTTTTATAAAATTTTCATGAAGATAATGGCCGCGATTTTGATAAACTAAAATTTAATTCGCCAAGAAATTGACACTTCTACTAAAACCTCAATTTCTCCTGCAACTTCTTTATTCCCAAACTCGCAATAATCATTATCATATTTCCACCAACATGCCACATCAACACTCAATTCTCAATTCTATAAATACAAACTGCTAAAATTTAAGCAGAATATATCTAGATGCATCATATATATATGAAATGCATGAATATTTACAAATATACAAATTTCAAAATCTAAACACGTATTGTTCAATTACATCCATCTCATATGCGCGTTTACATCATAGGTCATAAGTCTGCCCAATCTATATAGACAACAAAATGATGACGCCCCGTCAGTCTCGATAGCACAATACAATGGAATATAATTAGGCTACAAACGAATGTAAAACAAGTTAGTGCAACAAAATATATATCACATAATGCCAACATGACAATTTATCATTTGTTTTATGATTTCTTCAAAAAACACTATGTATATCCTTTAATTATTTTAACTAGACACGGCGCGATTTAAAAACTAACGCCAACGGAAGCTTTACTAAGTCATCTCAACCACTAATGCTACTGACCCCATCGCGATCGCATTTAGGGCGCCTAAAGGTTACCACCAGCAACTAATACGAATTTATCGCGATCACAATTGTGAAAGCAAACTCCAAAAATCACACTTAATTTAATGATCGCCACGTAGTGCCAACCATACAATTAGCCAACTACGCGCGGAATTGTCTCGCACCGTAACGTAGCGCCTTATACTTTCTATGAAACTCGAGCAACTAATGCACGGATTTTCTCGTGATCACATAGTGCTAACTTTTCTCTATTGTGAGCTTACTACGATAATTTACCGTGATCGTCACATAACGCCTAAAATCTCATTATATCTTAAGGAATATACATGGGTTTTAAAACTACATTTACTTAGTGTCAAAATCACAAATCTAACTTATATTTTGAAACTTCTAAAACTCTCTTTCAAATATTGTCTTTTAGATTACTTAACTACCATATTCATTACCAACATCAACCAATTACATGAAATTGAAAGATCTTAAGTGGCTAATCACTCTTACCTTTGAAGCCGCTACACTTCAATGCTTCTACAGCTCAGGACGTCGCTCCCGCCCCATCACCTCCACACATTCCTCATCATTACTAGTGAAAAATTTCAATTCTCAAATTATAAGGTCAAGAATCTCAATTAAGACCATTTTTCATATATCCTCCTAACTTGTTTCTACTCAACTCGAGATCTAATCCCATTTTATGTAAAAGTTTTAGTTTCGACCCTTTAGATCACCCCATGCGGTCCTGCGACTCTGAAGGCTTGGAACCACAGATTTTTATTATCAAACTATGAATCTTCCATACAGAGCAGTGGTAGCACGTCAGTCGGGGTCCAGTCTCGTTCTCCACACCAGACACTCAATGCACTAAATGCTCTCTGATCTTCATCTCACTGAAGCCATAATCATGTTCTTCCACTAATCACTAACGTCAAAAAAACCAAGTTATTGTAGTCTATATCCAGATTACTCAAATCGCGTAATGAGAATCTGCACATAGCTCTACTTGAACAATTCTGGGAACTCTGGGGTTAAATGTGCTTGAACTTCCTTCATATAACTTATTCCCCTAGAAGTCTATTTTATCAGAATTTTGAATCATCAAATTTGGATGAGTGAAACTCCACTTTATGACCGGTGAACACTACAACCATACCAGAACAGCAAATCAGTGAGCTGGCTAATGAGTTCACCTTTCTAGTCCATATTTGGGAGCCTTATTACAATTTGCTCTTGGTCCCTTCTATACATTTTTAGCCCTATCTCTTATATTTTTGTTCTTTACCAATTGAATCAATTCATCATGAGTCTAACTTGAATTTATAGCCAAAAAACAGGGGTTTTGATAAAATTTTGACAGCACCTCAAAACCCAACATTCTCCTTTGTTTTTTTTTTTCATGCTCAAATCCTGGTTTCAAAACCCTAAATTTCAGAGCTTATTTACTGTCTAATATGGTCATAACACACACATAAACATTACTTGTTCATTTGAACACTAACAATCTACTCAAAACTTTCATCAACTAGGTTGTGTGTGTGAAAACAATTTTCGTTTCATTGATTCTCCTCAAGCCTATACAGCCCATAAATCAACCCTAATCTACCATTTACACCCACAAACACATCCTCTAAGGTTATATAACAATCAGACTTTAGGGGTTTTTGACACCATTTCTAGTGCAAAACCCCAACAACATACAACAAAATCTCTGCAAGAAATTGTTAACACGCTGGAAATCTCAAAGAAGAAAAGTGAGAACGAGCCAATTTCTTACTTGGTTCTTGACTTAGAGAGTTGAGAGGACTTGGGAGAGGGTTTAAAGAGAAGATTTGAGGCTTTGATGGGCTGGAAAGGGCCATCTTCATCTTCTTCTTCCTCCTCTTCCTCTTTCCTTGCTCTTCTTCCTATTCTCTCCCTCCTACGCTTTTTTGCCCTAACTAAATGAGACCAAAAATCTGATTTTGGTTTATCATGGCCATTTATAGCCCTCACTATTTTCCAATTTGCAAGTTGGTCCTTTAATTTTAATATTGCAATTGTAACTTGTTTTATTTCTATTATGACCCATCTCTTACTTGTTTTATGACTTACATGTCTTTTTATTGTCTATTACAATTGTATTCCTTTGCATCTAGCACCAAAATTCCGGGTTCAGAATTTATCATTTCCTAATTTCATCTCCAAAATATTGGCACGGACACTTAATAGTTTTATACGCCTTAAGATCATGTACTATATACTCTTCTGAATCCGGCGTTATTACTAATCGTCAACCTTAAATTTATAATTCTCTAATGCCATGAGATTCAATTAATCTAATGTAGAGATTTATTTTACCTTTCTAATCCATCTTTTAACACTAAGAGATTATAGATAGAAACTAGGGGTTTACACAAGCTCTTCAAGAACCACTTTACTCTTAGGTTTAAAATTGTTCATATAATCCTCTTCTAAGAAAGCGGCATGAGTACTCATCATCAAATCTTCTTTCTTCTCTGATTATGCAGGGAACATTCTGCACTTCGCTCCCTTGTGGGTAGCCAATAAACATACATTTATGTTCGAGATTCCAATCGTTGTTGTTTCAGATTCACACGCGGTGTCGGAGCACCCCAAACTTAATATGGTTCAAGCCGGGCTGCGCTTTCCATAATCTCCGTGGTGTTTTTGAAACAGCATTTGCATCGAACTCAATTACATATGTATGCAAATGTTTCTAAGGCATATCCTTAATCTATTCAGTAGAACAACACAACTGAAAGATCGAATTCTCACCATATCTAAAAGGGTTCATTTCTCCTTTCTGGACTCCATTTTGCCGAGGCTGCCCAAGAGATGATATAATTGAGATATTATCCCCTGAAAGCCAAGTAAGACTTTAACTCTGTACAAGTATTCACCGCCTGGCCAGATCCGGTCGCTTGACATGGACACCCAATCGCGCTTTGCCTCAACCTTATACTTAAATTTACTCAAAAAGCTTCACTTATGGCGCATTAGGTAAACACTACAACTACATCTCGAGTAGTCACGTGAAATGTGATGAAATACTCATACCCGCCGCTTGAACGCTTCATTGGTCCATATTATACACGTTGTGTACCAATTCCAATCAGATAAGAGATTTTACTCCCTTTTCTACTGGGCGCCTCTTTGTCATTTTACCTTCTAAACATGATTCACACACTGGTATAGGTTCAAAGATCAAGGAATTTAAAATCTAATTTTTAACTAAACCATGAATTCTACTAGAATTAATGTGACCAAACGAATGCCTACATATAGGTTTCATTGAAACTTCCTTTTCATAGATGAAGGAAATTGCTCATCATCGTATTTTCACAGTACACACTGGTAGACATAGAAAGAAAAATATAAACCATTTATTACAATCCTAGAATAAAGAATATTACTTTATTGAAACTCGAGGAATTAAACTCCAGACTCGTTAAACCATGTTCAACTAAACAACTAATTAAAACCAAATTCCTCTCTAAAAACTCTAACAAATAAACAATTCGATAAACATAAAGTCTTATTATTAAAACATAATCTACTAGTCCTACTCGCTTAATATTATGATATATTCCCTGCTTCCCAACTTCAGTTCTTTGTCCTGCATCAGATGTTGCTTTGTTTTGAACCACGCAAAGAGTATTTGTGCTACATAGTGGCTCCCGAATCAATGATCCATTTATCATTGTAATTCTCCACTAAACAAGCCCTAAATAACATTTATACTTACCTTATACCTAGTTTTGGGCAATCCTTTTCCAAAGGATCTTTCGGTCTCGTGACCAAGCATTTGCCTTTCAAGCCATTGCAATGGTTTGAAAGTCGAACCTGCTTTTGCTTTTGTTCTTCTTTCCGCCTGTATCTCCTTTAGGTTTTGGAAGAACTTTTAAGTATGATAAGCACTTCCTCGTCTAATTAGAGACCTTCAAAGACTCTTAAGCTCGTGTATAAGTTCAATAGGAGTGTTTTCGCTTGTTCATATTATAATTCAATTTGAAATGACCAGTTATTGGGTAGAGATCTTTGATCAAGCCAATTTAATCTCGATCCAGCTTAGCCCCCATCACCTCCGCAGTACTGATGTGCCCCATCATTTTGTGACAATGGTCCTCAAGACATTTCCTCCAAATATACTAGTGTTCATTAGTGCCCCTATGGTCGTCATTCACGAAGATCGCTTACTTTAGCAAACATCCCATCTGTAGTCCAATGCTATTTCTAATACACTCTCCAGATCATTAATTTGTTACAGATGTTCCGTTAACACCGGGTAGCGAATATAAACAATGAGCCGTCAGATTTCGTCATTTGCCAACTTCGCAAACTGCTTCTTAGCTCTCCGGCTACTAGCAAGTGGGCCTTGGCTCTGAGTTAGCAAAATTGAATTTCCATTCTCTCAAAATCAAGGACAATGAAAAGATTGGTTTCCATAGGTCGTAGTTATTTCCATCCAATGGCTTTCGACTCAAAATCAGAAATAGAGGATTAAAAGATGCCATTTTCCGAAATTTAAAAAGCACATATATTAACACGTAATCCACACAACAAACATAGCAAATATGTAGGTCCCTTAAACTACTTATTATTAATGTTTATTGCAAATAATAATTTAGTTTCCATTACAAATACTTACTGGGCAAGACATTTGTAATTAAACTAAACTTCTTTGAACATGGTATGTCTAAGGTCTCACTGGGTTAGCTCCTGTGGTACAGGTGGGTCTCAGACTCCTTGTAAAACCTACCTCCTTGATGTGAGCCTTCTCAGATAACACTAACACACACCATTCAAACATTTTAAAAAAAACAACCATTGTTTCAATATTCTTTGGGCTTTAATAACATCGACAGAGCTCTGGAGTGGTTAATATTATTAAATTGAATAAAATAACTGATAATTTTAATTTAAAATTATCTTTGTTATCTAAGCATTGCCTAAGTCAATGCATAAATCTTATTAAATTTTGAAATTATTTTAGATCAAATCCAATAAACCATGCCATCCGGGCCAGTGGTGCATCAAGCATAACCATTTTATTATCGCACCTCTTAATGGAGCCTCAAGAGGTTTCAATTAATTAAATTAATTTTAACCTTCTTACCCACTAATATTTTTATTATTAATTAATTAGGTTTTCCATAATAATATTATTCGCATAAAACAAATATTATTATGCACATGTATGTATCAAATGACGAATTATACGGCACCACCTATTCTTAAATGGCACATGTTAAGCACATATCACATGTTATATCCATATAATTCTCTAAAATAATTATAAATTATGTAATAAATTAATGTGTCTTAATCCATGGTTTCCAAAAGAAAATTACAGTTCTAATGCACTGCCCCAACTTGATATCTAAATTTCAGATTTCTTCTTTCTTCAGGTCTTCTGTAAGTCCATGGGGTGTGGGCTGTTGATCGCTTTTGCGCTTTTTATCCAAAAAACACAAACCCTAACACGCCCCCTATTGAATCCGAGCACCAAACGGCCGCGACCGCCACAAACCTGATTGCCACGAAACTTTACAAGGAGGTAGAGCACCTGGTTCGAGGAACCACCCTACTGCAAAACTCATGCCCATTTCACAATTTAGTATTTTTTATGCATTTTTTTATAATAAACTGAATTTACATATAAAAATTGGGAGGAAAAATAATAATAACAAATCAAGGAGGGAAACCTAATCTTATGATTAGCCTTGAGCTACATCCCAAAAATATGGCAAATCACATGGATTAAGGCCAAACCAAATCATTCATTCATAATACAAAAAATTATAAATAATGATGTGATGATAGAACTTAGGTGCCATATATATCTAATATACATCATATATACATGAGAAATAAAATTATGGATTCAATCATCACACACCGATTCAACTGTTCGATACCAATTGAAGAAATCATACAATGGAAGCCAGACCGTACAAGAATATGCAAATGTATGATAGATATATTTTCATCACCCATTACTAACTCCGTAGTAGAGCGCAAAATCTCTTCTTAATCCACAGGACCTCCAAGCTATTCTCTACGCCACAGATTCATGCGCTGGCGCACTCGATCACAAAAGAAACTAGACTGGAACACTCAAACCTTTCTGTCAAGCCTCTGCTGTGTTTTACAAAATCTGAGGCTATAAAACTCTCTAAACCATGGAAGCTATGCGCATTTATAGACTGCTAACCCTAACCCTCCTAGGGTTTTATAACACCTTGGGCTTTATAACACCTTGGGCCCAATAAATGGGCTCCTTCTTGTATCTTAATAATTCGCTTAATGGGCTCACATCTAATGAGCTTTACTGGGATCCATGACCCATTATTAATTAAGGCTCTTTGATCAATCCAGCTCAGATTGCTTATGGAGTACAAATCCAAATAATTATCTCCCTTGAGATGCTCACCACAGCTACTTCAAAACCCCATGAAGATCAACTGTTTACTCAGAGTGTTGAAATCTTAATAATCTAAGCCAAGACTGACTTATATCATTAAGAATATGACCATTTTCTCTTCAACACTAAATGTTTGCTGTCATCAGTTTACTCCTTTTCTTAAAACATGTGAGTGTATAGAGAAATAAATCCATGCTTTTCCCATTCACATTATTTCCATAAAATATACTAGATGAGCCATCTAAAACTTTGAATAAAAGTGAATCTGGTAAATGATGATGTAGAAACTCGTTTCTTATCAATGGATAGAGTCTCTTGTTGTTCTGAGTTAATAACACAAATCCAATCTTTTTTTAAAACTCTTGTCACTTTTGACTTTATATCTTATCTTCACTTGATGATGAACTTGAACGATTGACTGGGATGTGAAGGATTCTCCATATACATCTATTTTAAAAAAACCATAATCTTGTGAAATAAAATCATAATAAAATTGCTTTATAACAAACAAGAATAACCACTATCATGGTGTCATCAAGATTTACACTCCATTTCAAATATATTAACTAATATTGCATGAACTTTCTTAAGCAAAAATGTAGAGAACAAGTCTTACAATTAGAAATATTAAAATGTAGAAAGTATCCAAAATAAGTCAATCAAAGTACCATGTTACAATCATCCATGCAAAATATAATCCAAAAAAGTATATTTAAAGTCATGTTTCTCAAGCTGGGGTTTCGATCCATTCGCTTTTAATACTCTTCCATTTCCACCACACCACTCTATACTCTTTCTTCTTGCAAAATGCATTAATTGCAACATAATACAATGGATCCTCATGTTGTGAGTTTCTTCAAAATCTTCATACATTGTTTCACCGAGGTCCTCAAAATTTCTAATGCATTCATTGTTTTACTCATACTTCTTTGAGTTTGCTCTTTTTTTCCCTTTATTCTCTATTTTTTCTAGAACATTGTACTCTTCACTAGTATTTCTTAGCAAATCCTCATCTTCCTCTAAACTAATCGAGCTCTCACTAGGTATAGATGTAGAATGTGTCGATGATTCCTTAGGCCCGTAAGCCATCATACTCCTCCAGACCCAATTCTTAGGATCTAGTAATCATCACTCCCTCCAAACAATATCTCTAATTCCTCCATATTTGGTAAATCTATCTATAACGGAATTGTTTAGCTTTTGGATATTTCTATTCAATGAAGATAAAACAAATTGAGTCAAGTGGCATATAAGACATCGGTTTTAAAGATTCACTTAACTTTATAAGAAAACTATCTCGCAAATATTCGACCCATTTCATCCGACCAATCAAAAGTTTTGCGCATGAGTCAGAATTCATGTCCAATCACATTCAATATTCTACTCCAAATGAGATATCGTCTTTTCATGTAATCCCACCCATTCTTAAGTTGTTTCGTTGTGTAGCGTTTTCCAAGTAACTTCTCCAATTCGAGACCAAGCACTAGACTTTAAACTTCCGAATTCGCCTAAAGCCTTTATTTATTTCTTGAAGACAAAGACTGTAATAAAGTGCTTTCTTCGGGGTGGGCTACCCAATTTTCCCTTACTAGTTTCAACATTTTAACTAATATTGTATAAAACCAACAAAATCAATTATTCAAGAGTTGCTCGCTATCATACCATACAAAAAAAGGGAAAAGAGATGGTATTCTTTCACCTATACGAAAATAATCAAATAAATATGCACTCCATTAATGAATTAAGGGCAATTCCAGCCTTATGATTAATACATGCACCCATCAATATATATATAAAGCATAAAGGTTCGAGCGTTATCAAAGTCTGTTTGGAGTTGATGATGATCTCTGGATTTCCATAATTAAATTCTAAGATCAAATGCAATAGATTTGATTAATTCAGATGTTTCACTGAAGAAATTAATAATGAAGCAGCAATGGTTATAATATTCATTCAACAATCATATCACCCCATTTGTGTTCATTCAGCAATGGAAATGCAATGGTTATAATGCTATCTACTAGATCAAGACAATAGGAATTTAGTTCATGGACCCCAGATCCGCGCATGTGGGATGTAAATGAGGCATAATATCAGATGACTCCATTTTCACAGTAGCAAGAGGAATGAAACCAGCAACAAATGCCCAAACTATGGTTCAAGAAAAAGAACAATTGAAGGAATGAGCAATCGAGCAAATAATGGTGAGATCGATGCAGCGAGAGAAGTTGGCAGACGATTGGTGATGGTGGCGAGATGCTCACAAGCCTGGCAGTATGATTGATTTTATTGTATCATCTTCAAAATTATAATATTTTAGTGTAGGTAGCTAGCTAGCTTATTATGGCTCACACTGGGAGTATAAAGATTGATTTTGGCTCGGGGCCGCTTCCATAGTTGTAGGACTTCGATCTTTCTTTACTGAAGAAGTGTCTTCTTCTTCATTGACATATGGCTGCTCTCCCATGTATGAAGAAATGGGAAACACCAAAATTAGTTGTAAATTCTAACATGTAAAAAGTTCTACATATACATATACTAATCCATATTAGAAATCTCAGAATCTGTGACAATCACACAAGCACGCCTCCTATCTGGGATCTCTCAGAATGGGCCTAGGCACGCCTTTTAACAAATGTAGAATGGCTTTTTAGTGGGATGAGGATAGTTACAGAAAGGTTTCATCGTCCCATGTGTAGGAAGGAACAAATGGCCTCTGATTTAAATATTTCACCTGGGCCACCATTATTATCCTAGCTGCCAGTGCAGTGTCTGCCTTCCTTCCCTACTTGTTCTTATATCCCTTTTTTTATTATGCTAGTATTCTTCCTAATATCCATGCTTGTGTGCTTGAGGCTCACCAAGATCTACGAATTCTGTTCTAAAAAACCCACTCACAGAACATAGCATAAAGTGTGAGCCAAGAAGCTAGCTAGCTACCTACGCCAAAACTCTTATAATTTTGAAGATCAGCAATAAAATTAATCATGCACTGAGCTTAGCAAGCATCTCCTCCACCATCCTCAACAGTTTATTCCTCGCGCACTTCCTTCCTTCTCGCATCAATCTCTTTCTTATTATTCCGCTCCAATTGCTCATTCTTCACTGTTCTTTCTCAACTATAGTTCAAGTAGTTCTCAATGTTCCTTCATTTTGTAAAGGTTACTTCGCTTAATTCTCTGCTTTTGCCGACCATTCAAGCATAATTCAGTCTTCTTAGATATAGATATGTATGCTGTAATTGAAGCAAACCCATCTTAAAGTAATAGGATAACTGATTTCATAAGCAAATTCATGTTCTAATTTAACAAACAAATAACCAACAAATCACTGGAATTCTTTTCTCCTAACACAAAAATCAAATAACCATAACCCAACAAGTTTAAAAACACACTCTCCACATCTCATGAGCATTTTAATAACACAGAAAAAAAAAAATAAGATTTTAATTAATAAGAAAAATAAACCCAAATTTTCATACTCTTCTCAGGTTTTAACATTCAACAATCGTAAATGAACTAAATAATGTAAAACAACTGAACAATAAGAAATCATGAAACTAATCAAACTTAGAGATATATGAAAATGAGAAGAAGTTACCTGAAATCAACATTTGAGGTAGCCATGGAACCAAGCAAAAAAGCGGAGCAGAGGGATGAGCGACATCTGCAGTTCCATTGTGTTTCAAGCAAATGGAGGGAGAAACAAGAGAAGAGGTCATCCTAAAGGGAGACAGAGGTTTCAATGTGAAGTGGTTGTTTACTTGGAGAATAGGGTTTCGATTGTGTGGGAGAGCTTTTGACGGAAAAGCCAAAATTTATGGCTTTTGTTTCGCTATTTTTCAAAAAATTATGATAAGTGGGGAAAATAAACAGCTTATTGAATTGTTGAAAGCACCTTATTTCATCATTTAGCCAAAACAAACACGCCCTAAGTTTATCCTTATTTTCTAGTTCTTACACGCATCAACTCTATCTAAGCTTAATTCCAATTATATTATCGTCGGCTGCAACAAAATCATAGTTCTTTGTTCTACATTCTATGAAGTTTAATTTCAAATTCCTTAGATTTCATTATTTCGACGTTTCTAGCTTTCTATTCTTCAAGCTCGTCCTAGTCTTTTTTTTTTTTTGAAATGAGAGATAATTTTATTGATTTAAACTATGTGAATACGAGCTCAATAGAAACACAACTTCACTCACATAAAAACTACAGCAGATGAATTAACATCTATATATTATATAATGAATTGGCTCAAAGCCTACACTTAATGATAATATGAATGGACGAAAAATAATTTATGACTATAGTTCACAAACATAATGATTTTACCATGATTTGATTTTTTGTCTCGCCTCATTAAATATGTTTCTTTTTCTACTAAATCGCTTCATACAAGTAAATGCATCATAATAAGATTACTTAAAACAATCGCAGCACTAAGATGATGCAATCACGCCACACCAAAAAGACGATAAACTATAATAAACAATTCAAAATCCAGATATAAAGTGGAAGAATCATTTTATTGAGAATGGTAAAATGATAGAAATAAAATTCAATGGGACTTGAATCAAGTGGTTACAACTCAGTCGTATAAAGCAGGGTATGTGGTTCAGGTTCCAAAGTCTGCTCAGGACTTTATAACATAAATCAAGAGGGGGGTGAATTGGTTTTCTCAAAAACCTTTGTATCAATACTAATAAACTTCAAATTTAATAACAACAATAAATAAAACATGTGGATAGAGAAAAACAAAAACCTGATTTATAATGGTTTGGCACACTCGTCATCACCACTTTCTCAACCTTCAATCAAGAGGGTCTGTTCCACTAATGGTAAAGCCTCACCAGTTTCTTGCGACTCGATTATGGTTCAAATGGGCTTTCACAAATCCTTCCAAGTTATACACACTGAAGCTCCTTCTCAATTGCTACAAAAGAGACACTCTCAAGCTCTTAAGATCTTCAATATGAACTGCTTTGAGCACACAAGTATGCAATCTAAAATATGCAAATGTAATTAATGCACTCATAATCTTAGTTTAAATGATCTATACAAAGGAAATGATGGTCGAGGAGTATATTCAACAAGTGTCTTAATTTTAAGTGATCCTCACAATGTATTTATGGTAGGATCTCTGCTAGCTTTAAGCTTCGCCAACCTGGCTGACCATAGCCACTCAACCGCTTATAGTCGTTGAAATATAAATCCACATATGAACCGTCACTTAGTTTAATCAACCATCTAATCGCTTCAACCAACAGAGTTTTTTGAATCTTTTACGGGAACCCAGATCGTCACTCTACAAAATGGATTTTGCTGAGTTTATCCAACCGCCTGATTTAACTATTCAACGCCTTGTACCAGAAAAGCTGATGGCTTACTATATCCAAACAATCAACTGGTTTGACTGCTTTCTACCACCTCAGCCACTCATCCACTATTCGCTTCCTTATATCTGATACCAACCGCTGAGGCGAATCGTTACCTTGATGTCTGGCTTTGATGTGTTTTTATTTCAAACTAGATATAAAACATTGAAGTCTTATTTGAGACTATAAAGTTTATGTTTATGTTCAACTGTCAAAAGATATGCAATTTCGGGTTTTGAAACCAGCGATGAAAGAAATGCATGAACATGAAGGTTCCCCAAAGTGCACCACCGCATTCATCTTACTATAGTTTCCTGCGCTGGCGCGTCTTCATGGTATGCTTGAACTTGAACTTCGCTTTTCTTCTTGGTTTGATTCTTGACTCAACTAATAAACGTAGTCTTTAAGTTCATAATTATCCGCAGTTATGCACATTATCTTCAAGTGCAATATTAAGTAACTTAATACCTTGATTCATATCATCAAAACCTCAACTAATGCACCCTTGGGCCAAATAATTTCTCCCTTTTTGATGATGACAACCTAGGTTATTTAGGAGAGTAATGCTCCCCTGTCTCAAATATTCACTAATAAATCAAGAAGAATATACAATACATTATGAATTATGATAAGATAATAATGATCATTTAAGGTACTCAATGCAATCCAAAAGTATGTATATATATAATCAATGCTATAAGATTCGATCACAATAGCTGTAAATGAAATGTGATATAAAAGGAACACCAGTACACTGTGACTAAATACAAGTTCTCCTTTTGTCAACAACAAAATAATCAAGGGGGGCGTAACCAAAAAATGAAAAAAAGTCTAAGGTGTCGATGAGGAAACCAGAACGAATAACACCATCTCTCCGAGAATCCGTGTAAAATCGAAAGGAAGCACATCCGCCGATCCATAACCGGTCTCAAAATTCGTCGCAAACGTGTCTCGGTGACATAAATCAGAGTCAGTTGATGCGCCATCATTCACTGGCGATGGTGATGAATGGTACCCGCCAGTGGTATGCATGTCCGATCGCTTCCCCGAGCTGATGTAACACCGAATTAGACCCTAGTAGTTTTGCCATACTTTGAGTATAAGAAAAGCAAAAAATTTAGCTGAATTAAGCGCCAGAGCAAAAAAGAAGACAAACCTAATTAATGATAAGAGTCAAGGTTAAATTGATGATTTGTAAATGAGACCCAAAGGTCATAAATAATAAGAAGATTATATGCTATTGTAGGAATTTAGATAAGCTCATTTGCAAATAGAGGGAGTGAAAGGACTTAATCAAGAAAGGAGAAATTAAGCCAAAAATGTGATAAGCCAAACATGGCCTTAAGCCGACCGTGGATAAGACCAAAAATTCAGATCTATGGATCGAGGAGATATTTTCTATCTCCTTGGGAGAAAGAGCTAGGGGTCATGTTGAGGAGAGATGAGCCAAAATTATGGTTTGCTTCCCTCTCATTTCTTTGATCAGTTTTGTTCAAGTAAGAAGAAAGAAGAAGAGGAAGTTCAAGAAATCAAGGTATGGAACCATCACAAGCCATACTGTCATGGGTTATTATAAAAAACCTAACTTCCATTATAAAAAGTGTTACGTTGAGCTGGCTTTGGTTTTGGTTCAAGTCAAGTTTCTTGGAGTTGTTTTCTTTGATGTGTTTCTGGGTTTTGCTGGAAATTATGGTGAAAAGTAGGCAAATCAGAAATCGCAGTGAGTATCAAGATCGAAAGATGAGTAATTATCAAAGTTGTTTTCGTCTAAGGATATTGAGTACTGCATCAAAGTTGAGTACCAGATTGAATACCCTTCAAATTATACTGGCGCTTTATAACATGTTTAGGTATAATAAAAGTAAAACATATTTTTCCGAATGCACGTTCCAAATAAATAAGAAAAATCCTAATTATCTTAAGAGTCAATGAAATTGGTAATTTATCAATTTAGGGACCTAAAGGTCATAAGGATAAAAAGATTATAAGCTAATATAGATAAAAATAAGTTATATTTGCAAATAAAATGGAGTTGAAGGACCAAAGCCAAAAGGAGGAAATTGGCCTGTGGCAGGATAAGGCCAAATATTTACTTTAGAAATATCTCATTTGGCATTTGAAGGCTAGGGTAAATACGATGGAGAAGAAAAGAGAAGGAGAAAAAGAAGAAGAAGAAGAGAAGAGAAGAAGGAAGAAGGAAGGAGAAAAGAAAAGCAAAGGTATAGAATGTTTGGAACTTTTGTGGAATACTTGGTTAGAATTGTTTAGAACATGTATGGAATTCATGTTTGGGTTAGGAATTTTTCCAACCAAATTCTTTGTCTATATGTAGGTTAGGAAACCATAACTTAAGTAGTCAAAAGTATATGGTTGTTTGGTTTGGTTGGGTGGTCCTCAATGAAAAAATTTGTATAGAGAAAATGTTGAGTTTGTGGAGACGCTTATCCGCTTTTTTAAAACCTATGTTTTTGTTTCTCACCATCACTCATCCAAATTGAATGATTCAAATTTCTGGGTAAAATAGAACATTTTATGGTATCCAAATTTGAACCCCATTGGACCCAGAAATTCGTCAAAGTGAAGCTATGTTTTGGGTCAATTATGTCCGCCCGATAAATAGCTTCGGGGTTTCATCAGCTTTTGGTATTTAGGCCATAAGTCGAAGTTTTACTCATCCACAAATTAAGTGATTAAAATTTCTAGGTAAATTAGACTTCTAGGAGAACAAATATTCCCGACATAAGTGTATTCAAATTTTGGACCCCATCGATCCATAAATTCTTCAAAGTAAGTAACAATTACGTCCCCGAAACTGCCTCATAACAATCCCGAATCGAGTAATCTTGCTTGTTTAAATCATAACTTGAGTTAGCTGTTCGTTAATGAGGTGATTCAAATTTTGTACAAACTAGACATCTGGGAGAACACCTCACAGAAGACCATACAACAATGCGTCTTGAATGATTCCATAACTTCAAACGATAGCAAATGTCCCATTCATCCGAACATCCAGAAATTAATTATTCATTCAACAACCATACGATATTATTGAATCAGAACCATGACAAAGAGTTTGAGTTGTTATTCACTATCCAATAACCGCTGAGAGGTCAAAATTTTATTAAATGATTCAGAACCCAACGATTCGCACCGAGTTATAAAGAACTGAAAATCGGCATATCAGCAATAAATTGTTACGAAAAATACAGGTTGATCTTACATACGTTACATACTTGAACGCACCCATAAACCTTCATATGTTAACGTCACGTTGGTAATATCGTTCAGACAACGAATATCCAGCAACGATACGCATCAACACCGTCCACATTAACCTTCTTCCACTATTCAGCGATTTTAAGAAACAACCATTTGTCGCTACGATCGGTGGTCGATTATTAGTACGTCATACATTTAACACAACACACCATAACGAACCGCTTCTTCATCGGCGACATGATCCCGTCGATCACGATGTCACCCGCTTCGTTAATACATAATATGATCGATCGTCCGGATGCGATTATGAATTTCGGGTATATGACGCTTCTTCCCGATCCACTCGGCGGTTCGGCGAAATGTCGACAGTTGAACATACGCATACTGAACGAGATGGAGATAATATATATATTCAAACATCACGGCATATTTAAGAGCGCACGCGTTACGCAAGCAAAAAGATATTAACAGAACATATGCGTCATCAAAGAGAAAAAGAAAGGAGAAACGATATACATGTCTTTCCATGTCTGAAATGATGTCTCGTTTAATAATATCCTGCCCGTTGTCGATTATTTATCCCATCATTATCTTGATCCGAGTTATGGTTATATTATCCAATGATGCGATACATCCAGATTAAACAAATCACATATCATTTATAAGTCACCATTATTCGATTTACAATACATATTTATAAAAACTTCATTTTTAACAATTCGAATACCATCCATATTTCATATGATTTAATAATCGTTTAGTTATAAGATTATATACACAAGTTAAATGTTTAACATTATATGAATGAACAAGCTTTAAAGTTTATAAGTTTATAGTAAATGTAAAAAGTGATTCCCTCGCCGATACCAAATGAGTCGAGCGCCACGGTATCAAAGTTGTTTTCGTCCAAAAGAGGTTGGCATCGTATCGGGAAGTCAAAGTACCGATACTCAAAGTGGTTTAAGGTCCAGAGGATATTGGCGACCGATATCGAAAAGTTGAGTACCAAAGATCAAAGTCGCTTTAAGGTCTATAATCATTCCGCGAACCCCCGCTTTGTTCGCCTTCTCGCTTAATTCGAATGAAAGGTCGCATACGTATACGAAGCTCGTATGGAAAATGCTATGTACCTCGGGTATGTAGTTCTATCATCGGGCAAACATTGCTTCTACCTCATTTTACAATGACTAAGGTCAATATAACAAGTTCAGTAATATATAATTCTATGCCTGTCAGAGACCGAATAGCGAATGAATAGGCACGTCTGTTTAGTACGACGACACTCCTAAGCATCAGGCTACAACACTCCCATTACATGGGCAAGACACATCTCGTTCTCGGTTTCTAAGACCCTCGCTGAAGTGGTACGACACTCGCATGGCAGGCACGCCTATGATCAATGCTACAAGACTCCCGCTAGTGCTATGACACTCGCTATGTGGCATACGTATCAGGCTTCCACACCTCCGTTTAGTAACGTGATCGCACTGGGGTATTTATCGCATTGCGCCATTCCTCTCATTCATTGTTATCTACTTCATACAGCAAACATTTATATGATAAGAATATGAATAATGAACAAGACAAAGCATAAGTAATCGGCCCCGTCTGTTTTCAGATTGCACCTACTGCAATCTCTCCAGACAAGAACTCTATTCTAACCCTACTAGAGATATGAAAACCCTATTATAAGAATTATATTATATGAAAACTCTGTGATAAGAATTAGGTTATACATAAACTCTGACATATGCATTATGATATATGTATCCTGTAATTGTGGAACACTTCAAGTGGTCATATCTTTTATCTCTGCTTTCCCATTACTGATAAGCTTAGCACGCTGCTTCATCCGTGAGAAATCAAGAGGACATCCGGTATTCCGTGAGATTTGCCGTGGCTAACACAACAATAGAGTCCACTTGATGTAGGATTTTTATTTTGTTTTGTTCGTAACAAAAGTTTTTGATAATAGTGGAATCGTCACATGACAAGTAAACGGGACCGTGCATGTATATACGGAACATTTAAACACCATTTGGTGGTAATACTAGAAGTTTTATTTCATTATGAAATTATATATGAAATGGGCCCACCAATGTTAGAAAAGCAGGTTAAAGAGTCCCAGTCCCGTGCCGTTCCCCCTCTCTTCGTCCAGGCATGGGTAGGGGCATGACATGATGCGTGGAAACTAATGGTATCATCCCGTATACCACGAAAGTCCATGCGCAAAGCATTAACATCGTCTTGAAGGTCACGAAGAGAAGACTGTGCTGGAAGTGGTGTGTAATGGGGATTGAGAAATAAGGAGGAGGTACGAGGTCAGTTTAAGCAACCCGTCTACTTAATCATGATACAATCATGTTGTGCATGCCAGTACTGTGTGTATCGAGGCATTGATGAGTCCAAAACTCATTGATTTTTAATCCATTTTTCTGACCTGAGTTACAATATAATTGCTTATTATTATGCAAAAATATGGAAACCTTACCAAATTTATGTTTTCCGTATTTACAAAAGAATTAAAATTTAACAAGAAAAGATATATATGGTCAAGGGGCGCCTAGCTCACGGAGCGCATCAGGAGGGTCGCTGACAAGTGATTCCCCGAAATCAACAATTTTAAGTCACGACTGAAAAGCATGTTGTCGCAACCGTTAGACAAAACCTCGTGTCGCGATGCAGAATCGAGGTCACGATAAGTGATACCGGGAAAAGAAGAATGTCGCGACAAGAGACAGGATGCGCAGATACGAAAAAGCTGAAACATGATCTTGTGTGGTGGTCGCGACATCGCTTTGAATGTCGTGGACGCCTGAAAGAAGACAACTTTGTCACCGCGAAACACGCTGCATAAGGAATGTGATTGTTTCCATAAACTGACCAAGTCTCGACAAAGGATTTTCAAGTTGCGACATGATGACAAGATGGAGATATTATTCGAGGTCGCGACAAAGGCTTCAGGTCGTGACAAGAAAGAAGTCTAGGCTAAACGAAAGTTGTTGCGACAAGAGAAAAGTTGCTGAGACAGAGAAGGGGTTTCAAAGAAAGATCTTGTCGCGACATCGTTTTGTATGTCGCGATTAATCGAAAGAAACAAACTCAATGAACAGAGCAATCGATGTCACGACGAGGAATGGCTGCTTAATGAACTCGGAGTGTCTCCATTAAGGGAATTTGTTGCGACAAATACAAACTCGAAGACACTAGTTGAGGTCGCTAATCGATTTCATGCCGTGACATTAAAATACCGAATTATAAGAAAAAGAGCGCGTTGCAATCTAAGCTTGAGCAACTACAACAAAAGCAAAGGTGAGAAGTGGCAACCATTCGGCCACATATAATTTCTAGGTCGCAATTTAAATAGAAGTCGAATTGAGTAAAATAATAATCGAGAAATGAGGTTACCATAAAGGCAGGAGTTAAAAATGTATAAATTGGTTGCGACCATTTTTAGGGTTATGACAAAAGTGCAGCAAGAAGAATAACCCGCTCTACCTAAAATCGCATGTCGCGAGTTGGAAGAACTAACAACCGCGCTGAGTCGCAACCCTAATAAAGGCAAGATAAACGATGCTCTACATAAAAGGGAAGTCAGGGACTATGAATCAAAGTGGTCGGGCAACAAAAAATCATGGTCGCAACATGAAAAACTAGGTCGCGAACACGTAACCCAAGAAGGGAAGGACAAACGCAGTCGCGATACGGAATCGAGGTCGCGACACAAAATACTGGAGACC
Source organism: Tetrastigma voinierianum (assembly GCA_016808115.1). Classification (NCBI taxonomy): domain Eukaryota; kingdom Viridiplantae; phylum Streptophyta; class Magnoliopsida; order Vitales; family Vitaceae; genus Tetrastigma; species Tetrastigma voinierianum. The sequence goes on from JAEQBH010003371.1 coordinate 66,377, forward strand.
GTAAAAGGTCACAACAAGAATCAAGGGATAGCAAACAGAACTTAAGTCACGACAAAGAAACCGGGCCTAATAAACTAAATGAAGAGGCTGCAAAGAACGATGTTGTGATAGAAGACATCAAGTCGCAACTCCCTACTACCAAAAATAAAACGTTAAGGTTGCGATAAGTAATCAAGTCACAACAGTATTTCATAAGCTCATGATCGTAAACTCACTGCGGATAGTTCCCAGTCACGACCAACAATGAGTCGAGCCATTTAATTTAGGGAATCCACTCTATTTCTGGAATCTAAACAAAGCCCAATTGCTGGGAATTGTATAACAGTATCTCAAGATCGATAGCAAATTTCTTCCGAAACCTGCATCCTCGGGATCAAGAAGACTCACTTGTATATTTTAGATTGATTAGTTAGAATCGCTTGATTTTTTTGTTTTTGGATATGGACCAGAAACTGGCTTTGTATTGTAAAGTCGATCAAATCGCTCAATCTCTTTTCCACCACACGCTCGGAATTAATGAAGTCTTGGAGCACTGGAATTCAGGCTTCTTTCAGCTTATTACACATAAGGACGTCTTGATCATACCCATTGTTGATTGTGATTCAGCTTTTAAGAAACACAGCTTCCACTAAATGGACCTGTTGATTAGTTATAGTCTTTTTTGCATAAATTAGAAGGAATTTTCTTGGATTCGGGATTTATTTTATCGATGTCTCTCAAATTGATTTGTTCCCCAATAGTAGTATCGAATAATTTTCAAAGATCAGATCTTGTTATGATTTCTGTGAGCCCTCCGAGACATGTAGATGGAGATTCCCTGTAGATTGGAAATATTCAATTTGTGGGTATGTTGTAATTACTATTGAAGAACTAAAAAGGTCCCAGAGCTCACTGAGCAATTTCCACCATCACATAGCTGAAGTCGACAGATCATTTATCAATTCTAAATAATAAGAGATTTCAATTTAATCTCACAGGAAAGATCTTTGATCCCGTGTTAGCGAGATTTAATCAAGGAAAGGAAATCCATCATCTAAAGGAGGAGTCAACCAATTTGTAGAGGTTTGGTAATGGCCTAGATCAGCTAAGAAATTTGCAGCCAAGATGGTATGAAGTGGCTGAAAAAGAAAAATACCTTATCTTATAAAGAGTGCTCAATACAAGTAATCATTAGATCCATGTCTGAAAAAGCAAGGACCTCTAATTAGTGAATTACGGAGAAAATCCAAATCGCATTATTATAAGATTTTGATGTGATCTCGCATCCAAAATCAGATTGAGAAAATCAACGGGTTATAATGCGTAGAATCATCAAGCACAAATAGCCTTTATCGTTGTTCATTTCTAGCAGAGAGCTTATTCACCAAATTTTATTTTATTTGTTTTAATTCAAATTTATTTTAATTAGAGAATATAAAATATGATTATCTTGTCTTTCAAATTCCGGGCCAAAACCATTACAAGGAGTGTGCAAATATGTGGATCTTGAGTAGTTGTGAGGTTTATTTCAAAATTCCTCACAATCTCTATGGAATGATATCTAGATCAAATTCAACATTTAGTACTTGTAGGACTCGTGCACTTGCAAAGTGTTTTAGACTAAAAACTCATTTATACCCCCTGCAACATAAGACCATTTCTAATTTTCAAACAACTAGCTCAAATTTCGTCCCACCGTAGGGAACATTAAAGGTACCCAAAGAGGTGTTAAATTGAGTGGTTTATTCTATACATTAATAGACAAAAGACATCTAATGCAAATAAAATTGATAATCAAGGTCAATGGGGCACACCGTATACGCGAAGGATACTACTTTGGAGCCGGGAGGGATGTGTAGATCATCTTCCATTTGAGCAGTGGATCAGCCCTGGGCCTCTATACCCCGAACCCACTCTCCTCCTACTTGAATCACAGTCAGGCCAGAAGAATCCCCACAATGCCCTCGAGAGTAGAAGCTGCGGAAAGTGTTGTAATGTCTCGTCCCTGGTCTCACGATTCGAACAATAAGGTCTAGGCCATGTGTTTAAGAGATGGTGAACAAAGACGGCAGTGAAAGCACGTGCCTCGCCATGCCAGACTAGATATCATGTGCCTAATCATGAGAGAACCAAGGTCTATTGGGCATTTGACTAGAATAGAATCTAGAAGGAAGGAAGGTCAGAAGATGTCTGTTCTAGTGACCATCGTAGGGAGGATACAACTACTTACAATCCACGTATGAGGTTTCGCCTCTATGTGCTAGCTACTTGTAAGACTTTATGAAAATTCCAATTTTTGGAAAATGGGCAAAACGGTAATTTCGGTCAAAACCTGTAATTTTTTCTAGATCTCGTGATGAAACTCACTTCAATTATTGAATTGCCTCACTAATATCTAGCTACCACGTCGAATTTCGGGTCGACTTTGAGACAATAATTATGTTTTCTGAGTGACCGAGTGCCCGGGGTGTCAGAAACGGTTTTCAGAGACATGTGATATGAAAATAAATACCTATTACATGTACTCTTGTGACATGTTGCAAGATTAGAGAGAGGATGAAATCTGATGGCCTAGATAGTGCCAAGTGTCATAAAAATCCAAGACTTAAGGACATGGGACACGGGATTATCTGAAGTTTAATGAGAAAGTGTGTGACAAAAAGTCAACAGTGTCATCTTCTCCAAAACATAACAAATGGGTAGGGCTGGACGGATGGTGTAGTGAGGCTCGATTTATAAGAGAGAAAGTGTGCCTTCTCTTCTAGATTTTCTGGCCGACGTGACCGTCGATTTTCAATGGAGCAAGAAGCAAAGTCGTTTCACGCTGGCGAGGGCTACTGCGGACACCGACGGTGGAGTTCCAACAACCCAAGAGGTAGGATCTTTCCTACTTTATATTATCTTTTCGCTAAGAGCCATGTTTATGGTTGTGAGATATTCTGAGCTCTGATTTGTGGGCTCGTAAATCTCTGGGCCCCTTCAAAACCTTTGAACCGAGCAGAGAAACCTAAATTTGGTGTCCGTGAACAATAAATCTCGAGGGTTTCAATTGTTCATGTGAATAGTGATGTGATTTTTGGTGTGAAAATGTGTTTCAGGCTTATTTAAACGAATTGTTTTCAGGTTGCTAATTAGCCCATGAGCTAATTTTGGTGTTATTGATGGAAAATTGAATAACATGATTGTCATGGAGTAAAATTATGTTAATATATGCATGGGAATTGTATTAGCATAAATTATTCCTAATCGTCTAATTTATCTATACAGACCTGTAAGCAAATTTTAATATTAGGCAGCGAGTGCATGGCATGAAATGAAACAAAATAAAATGTTTGTGAAAGGACTTTACTAATATTTTCAGAATTCAGATTGAGATCGTCTAACAATCACGCCTGAGGGGCCTATGAATCGTTTCTGAGGGTTATCCAACGGGATTCGCCGAGGGTTGTCCAACATTTTAATTAAACTTGATAGTGTAAGCCAAGAACAAGAAGCTTTATTTCAAAATTGATTATTTTACTCGCATTCTAGCTTGTGCATATGTGAGGGAGCCTGAGGACTCGACGGGTTTAGGCGTATTCAGTAGGTTCATGAAATTGCTTGAATGTGATTATCTTTCCATAACATGTGCACTTAGCGGAAGTAACCTGCAGGGAAATTATCACTACTCGGCTTCACCAATTCGTCGAGGGATCACCACTTCAGTACAGGAGTGTGTGACGAAGACTCCGCCACTAGAGGCCGCATAAGAAAGTCTGGTCATGGCTTTGTTTGTATAACATGTATTATAATTGTAAATTTTAATATATGTTAAATTAAGAGTAATGTAAAACTTTGAACCATGTATTATATTCGTTGATATATTTTGTGAGTATTGATGCAGGGCCCAAGTGGCTATTATTTTACTCGTGATATGGACCCCGTGTGGTCATTGTAAACTTGTTGGGACAGTTTAGTGTACTGTGGGTAGAGCCCTGCATAAAGAGACTTTCGATTTTCATGAGTGGTGTCTGCTACCCGACATCCACGACACATCGCGGTTAACGGCGTCAGACCCGACCGTTTTGGGGCGCTACACTACCGCCTATAACACGCTAATCCTGGCAAAGTGAGCCCGTGAAGGCGACGAACCATCAGAACAGTGATCAAAACCGTCAACCTAAGGCGCCAAGCTCCTCGACCAAACCCGTGTCCTGGGTCGGGAGAATGTGATGGCGCAAGCTCACACCAATGTCGAACTCACCCCGCAGTTGTATTAGAGATGCATAACCCGAATGTGTGCCCGGTGCGAAGAACACTCGACAAGTGCGGGGTAGATCGCTCATGGAACGTGACTGCGACGCGCCTAAGAAACCCGGTCCCGTTGATGTCCGTCAACCTCTAATTCCCCGTGGATTTCGGCAAATTCGATACCATACTGCTGTGTCCCCACTTTGGCCGGATCCATGTTTTCACAAAAATCGAGTAGAATCTCCTTTGTTCGGGGAGCTCTACCCAATATACAACTTGTATAACAATATATCCATGACCCATCCAGGGCCTCAACAGAAGTAGTAATGACCACACAGGGTCCATTTGTTCATATCCCCAATATAAAACTATATCACAACAAGACATAAGAGCTATTAAGAATACTTCCTATACATAACATATAGCCCGCAATCTAATCGATACTAATTACTCTGGACACCGAGTTACCTTAAGACCACCTTGATCCATCCCTTCACCGGACCCATTCATTCATATTTTAAACCGAAAATATGATAATGTTACACTTAACATACCATAAGAAACTGAATACCACTCTACCATTATTACATATCCAACTATATTGGCAATAGTCCAAAAGATTTTAGTTACAATTCTTTTATATAAAAATACATGCTAGAACTAGTTTGTCCTAAGCACTTTTACAAAAAAAGATTTATCATACTACAGTTCGGCCTCTTGTAATCACGGCCTCACTCGAGCCGGGGCCGGCCCACTCCAGGTGGTGACCCCCCGCACCGAAGCGGGGTCCCACGACAAATGTCCAGTATGATAACTCCTACAAGGGCTACTCCCACCTAAGTGCACGCGGCAATGCCATTTCACACATTCAAGTAAAAACATACACATTCCTACTAAATGTCTGGCATGCCATGGATGAGAATATGACTCCACCCCGTCCCATGTCCTCGAGTCCCTTTCATCTACTCCCCACACATGCATATGCCAAGTGGGAAAACCGCTACTTATGTTTCATAAATGACTATTTTTCCAAACAAAAGCTTTTTGTTTATAAGTCAAAATCCATTGACACCTCCGATATCAACTTGTTTTTACCAAGTTTTTGCGGTTCGTGGGTAGCTTACTTCCTAGGGTCCACCGTTGTGCTTCACATGCCTCCGACACTTTCGCGAACTTTCATCGCTGGATACATATATCTAACTAAGAATACCGGGTTTTTCACCCGAGGGGGCATTCCATCCTCTCGATATGCACCACACGATTTTCATTTCCTTTTTCTTTTATGCAAATGTGAAATCCCATTTCGACGCTGTCCCATTTATCGAGCCCACCATTTGAACACCAAATGACAAGAGCTGATTCTACTATGCACTGCACACCCATGACATGCGATGTCCCGTGCATAAATGCAATGCACCATTGCATGTATTTAAGCTTTAGTATGCACAATGAATGCCACATGTGTAATTAAAGATAAATGCTAAGTATCATGGATAATCATATTTAATACACATATAATTTTAAGACTAATCAATTCAATATGCTTATCACACATATTTCAACATGCTTCCATACAATCAACATGTGATTCATTCTTCATGCACTACAAGCATACATCACACCAAGCATCAATCATATAAGCAAAGATAGCTTGGTATCCTTTACCAATTGTGGCATAAACAATGCCCACAACAATCCATACAACTCTTTTTGACAAGAGCAGGAAACACCCAAAACTCGGTGGAGCACCAAATACCATTCACTGCATGAGAAAGCAAATTCTCTAGACCAATGAGTTTTTCATAGAGTCCAAGAACACACAAATCGTAGTTCTACTAGAAAGTTATGATCAGCCCAAAGTCAAAGTTATCGATTCGCATGGGTGAGAAAATCGCTCGCACTCCAAAACCAAGACTACACCCACAGCCAACACTTACTAAATTCTAAACCACAAACAATCCGGCTCATTCCTCGACTCGATCATTCATGCCATAGGTAGCTTCGATGCCCGATGGGCTGAAAGTGAGTGACAAAAGTTGGTAAAAAAATGCGGTAATCTGAGAGCAAGTGCTACTTAGACGAAGTTCACGCAGCAGAGTGGCGCAGTCAAGGTCGCTCCCACTAAGAGAAGCTTGCTATAATTTGATTTAGTGGACCTAGATAATATTTGGATCCGGGGCCTTGTAGCGAATTATGAATAAATTAAGTAAATTAAAGAAAACCTAATATTTTGAAATTTCATTTTAAAGTAGCGATGAGGAAATCCCAGTGGTTTTGCCTTCACCTACCACACCATGGATTTTAACCTAGATAAGACATTTTATTTAATATACCATATGATTTATGTTAGCTGTTGATCGTGGCCTACAAGATATTCTCTCTCTCAGATATAACTCGCTTATCTCAAGTAAGGGGGTGTAGTCGTGATCTCTACTCGAATTTCAACTCAAGATACATGAATGTGCAAACCCTAGTGTTACACCTAGAACGCGGGATAGCTCTATTCCCTAATTGACCAAGTGTTGCTTTACCCATGTCCCTACGAGTCATCATCTCTTGATGTCAAACTCCTAGCATTATACGCCACACTGGCCAAAAGAATGACTTTCGTGATTAAATTCACTTGTGCAAAACAAACTATAGAAATTCATATCGATATTAAATAAACCACAATTAAAGTGTATTAATCCATAATGTACGTTAGGGTTGACAAAACCTTAGAGAGAAAAGTTAAAGTTCATAGTGATTTTCATTACAAATCGAAAGATTTCAACATCACACTAATTCAGAGAAAGAAATACAAAAGAAGTTGTCTTCGTGGATCTCCGAACTGCCTTCACCAATCTCTTTCTATCCGTCTCTCTTTGTCTTCAGTCTGTCTCCAATCCCCCCTTTTTGCCTCAAAATTGCTTCCTTTTTATACCTTGAAACTCTAGCCCATCAATGGTCCAAAAATCAGAACTTTAGAGCTCCCATTCAAATGGGAGACTCGCTACGCCGCTGGCAAGGGAGCCGCGGCGGTACCCGAGGCAACCATACTCCCCGCATTCAGTTCGGCCTCCGCGTAGGCCCCTCACCGCTACGGCTACACTACGCTGCAACACGGGTCTCTCGTTGTCAAGGCACCCGGTGACAATCTCTATTGTACTTCTTTCTTGGTCCTTCTTCTATTTGCTAGTTTCCCTTTTATTCCAATATCACCATGTTTTATGAAACATTATAGTATAGGATTAGCGCACATCGCTGAATATGAATGAATCATGTAAGGTTTACATAAAAACACATAGAAATCGTGACCGTAATGTATGCATGATTCTCTTCGATCAACACGCCTAAATCCCACTTCTTGCTTGTCCTCAAGTAAGAAATGCACTTCCAACCAGTGGCATGCAAGGATAAATGCAACTAATAATCGACGAGTACGGATCTAAGACACATGATACCAACAAGAAGTGGCCAACAAGAACTAGTTCAAAAGATCCAGTGGACTACCTCGTTGTTCAACCCTCAAGAATCTGCACTGGTCATTTCAAGGATCTGTGTCAACCTATCATAGTGCTCAATAATTTTTCCTAAGGAGTCTATGCGTTAAAGTGGTGATCTCCAATGATGGGCTCGACCGCAGCATCCCCCAAACTTGAATCTAACTCGCCATTCGAATAGCTTAACACGTAAAGATGAGAACACACCAATTTATTTCCAACTAATCCTAAGTGGATTAACTCTAAGACAAACTGAAGAGTACTAGTACCAAGAGGTTTTAGTGAGGGTTTCTCGTAGCGGGGATCCCACTGGGTGACTCCCACAAGTCGGGTTAAGGGCACCGGCATCTGGGCCGCTTCAGAACTTCACCCCAAACACTAACCAAACTCGAGGTCTTGGGGATTATGGAAATCATCCATCCTCCGTCCCATGTAGCAGCAAGGAAGTCAATGGCTCCCTTGGCCATTGCTCAGTGGCATTAGGGCTTGAAAAGCCCCTCGCACTATGCCTGGATTCCGAATGATGGCCTACTATTATTGTAGAGTTCTTTATATATATATATATATATATATATATATATATATATATATATATATATATATATATATATATATATATATATATATATATATTTGGGGCTCAAAGGTGATCCTCTTTTTCTAAGGTGTCCCATCACTTAGGTGTTTAACTTCCTAAGGTTCGTGAGAACCCTGTGATGGTGAGTCCGAGTCAAAGCATACCCTGTAGATCACGCGGTGTGCGTGCTATCCTACTTCGGAATCGATTTCTCGAGATCTAAAAGGGTGGGCCGATACGGCATCACTTTATTAATGCAGCCCCAATTGTCAAACAACCTTGAGTTCCCTTACTTCATCAAACACAAGCTGCGACATTATGACTTCTTCAGAATCATGGTCAACTAGAACTGAACAATTAGAACCAACCGAAGTCACTATGTCATAACATTGCCAAATGCAAATATGTTGGTACATAGGGACAAGGCTCGCCTTTAAACATGCTAAAACACACTAAAACAAACTAAAACAAACTAAAAGTCAAATAAAACCTAAACATGAAAAGATAAAAATAAAATAAAAATACAATCAAATAAATAAAATAATCCCCTAAGTCAATTAGAGATCACACACTGCAATCGGTATCCATATCCACTGACAAAAAGAAAGAAAATAAAGGCCAAGAGATACGCCCCCAGAGGATTCAACATATGGTGGTATGATGGGAAGAGAGAGGGGTCAGAGCCAAACATCATGATAAGGTCCTCGTTGGCGAATGGTGGCCATCTCAACTCGATGGCTTTATATCCCGACACTCGTGGCAACCCAGTGCCTCTAGACTCGTCCCAATAGGCGTCCAATCGTGTGGTGAGCGAATGAATCTGATCTATGAGGGACTGAGTCGAACCGAGGCGGATCTCAGCACACCCCGTGGTCACAGACGGGTGTGGTACCGAGCATCCTCATCGGCTCTCATCTTAATCGTAACCGAGATCCCGAACTCGCCTCGGGGCAAGGGTATGGGCAGCGCTATTACACCCGCTCCTCAAAGTCAATCATCGACCTCGCCAGTCTGCACTACCGCGGTAATGATAAGGTGCATCGTGGCTCTGCATTTCCCTCGGGTCGACTAACTAACCTCGTCACTGACTGACTATGTCAAACCGGACCTCTGTCGCGCATAGTGAGGATCGCCTGGTCTTCTCGTGAATTCATACCAAACGCAGAAGGCTTGATTTTTACCACATAAAAAGTTATACCATACTCTCGCTACTTCGCGCGAGGAGTGATCCGGTGCTGCAAAATCACTGCCATACAGGTCTCCACATGCTCGCCGTGGAGTGAGTTCCCCGCATCAAGCGCCAGAGTTCCGTGTTGGCAAACAACGCCCCTATACTTTGCACTGCTGCCATCCATCAAAGCAGATATCTCGCACTCGCTCCTGACAAAACCGGTGGGCGCCGACTCAAAGGAAGATCGAGGGAACTCTCCCGCACTACCGTGGGCCACCAGGAATAAGGGCGCACATAGTGTCTCGCTATCTCATGCTTTGATGGTGGTGTTGAAGAACGTATTTGAGGGAAACCACTTCCGTGATGAACTAACTGGCAAATATTACTCATGATAGATCCGTCGACCTCCCCGAAACAATCGATGTGGGATCTTCTAGAGGGGTGGTGTCGCCCGCGAGGTGATCCTATCGCCATTTAGTTGGCACTGAGCCATGGAGGCCATCTGGCCGGGCATCCAAAAAACACAAAGAAAATGAAAGAGGAAGCAGAAGGGCAACAAAATGGCGCATGAGGAAAATGATCGGTCGCTACAGCATTTATAGGCTTAAAATATCACTGCTTCACCGCATTAAGGGCTTCCACGCCAGCCACGGTTGTTAACACGAAGTGGCAGAGACTCACTGCTACGCACCGAAAGTGGGTATGGGCTACGCAGCTTAGTGGGCCCTCCATCATTGTACTGTGAAGGTATGCAACAAAGTTGTGTCACTATTAATAACGACGTAGAGTTCTACGCCGCTATGCTTGGACAAGTGTTTTTTTTTGTTTCTTTAAACATGAATTTCGACCTCCTCACACTCTAATGATATGGAGATCCCAGCGATCAGGCCAGACCCTTGGGTATCCCTAAAAACTCACAAACACATTAAAAACAAACAATAGAAGTCCCAAAACAAAAATTAACAAAAGGCAATTGAAAAGATCGAAATAATGTCGCCTAAGGAGAAGGGGATCTCATATCATTTGGGTTGCCTCCCTACAGAAGCGCTTATGTTTAATCGCCGTTAGTTTACATCTACAAATATGCGCGCATTTCAGAGCGGAAAATTAATCGAATTGTCGTGACCTTCACACCTCACACCGTCTGTCTGTGGGTGCCTGTGGATGTGTCCCCGCTCTTCCTACATCTCTCGCTACTTCAATGTGATGCCTTAACATGTTCATTACCTTCGCCTGGGTTCAACTCGAAGGCCGTAATGATCCATGTTGCTTCTCGCCAATAATGTGGTCATTCGCTCATTTTGCACTTCCAGTTTCGAGTCAGCCCTTGATTATTCAACCGGGCGGATTTGCCCTGGTAGCCGCCGAGCCCGATTGAACGGCCTGGCCTCATTCATAAATGTGCTACAGGGAAGCCATCAGTGAGCCAAGGCTTATTCCAATCCACTTTCTTCCTCGTGTGGCGGATTGGTCGCTTGTGCTGGTGGCATATTATTCCGCCGTTCTCTAGCCATAGTTCTGATTGCTCTGATTATTCTGATTACCTCTCCAACCCTAGCCCTGATTCTGATTCGATTCCGTACCGTTATGATATGCGTATTACTCCATATCAGTTCCCGGCCATGGTCGACTTTAGACTGATTCACATACCGCGGCTTTCTTTATCGTCATCTTTCCCGACCGACAATCCATAGTATTGTGTTATCCTCCATAAGACTCGCAGATCTCCCAAGGGTTATTCGAATCGCGATTCATCGCATTTCCCGCTACTTTTGTAAATGAGTCGCTTCTCGTTAACTATGCGACATGGTTTACCAAATTACTCAGAACTTCTATGTCTACTCCTAAGTGGGCTTCCTGTGTGTCGATCTATCTAGAGGCCAACATTAGAATTAGTGGCTATCCCTGGGTCATCTCATAAGCTTCGACGAGGTTTTTTTTCATCAGAAGGCCTCCCGCTGGCATCACGATCGTTTTAATGACCGCTTAAACCGTTATAAAACGTGAGCACCAGCATCCACCTAGTCAACCTGTGGTGTGGGCATCTCCTTAATAACTCATGAATTCTTCTCTGTGCTCTCTCGCCAACAAGTTCTCCCCACAAATGGTCTAATGTGTTAAGTTCCTGCACTAGTTAGTGGATCTTTATGTGGGAAAAATTGGTCGTAAATTTCGCACTAAGTCATTCCGCGTGGTAATGGAATCCGTGGTTATTAGTCAACCAATGCTTAGCTCTACCGCTAAGGATAAAGGGGAATATACGCAACTGAGAGCCTCCACTGACAGTGACCGTGTCACAAACTTCAATAAAACTCATAGATGTGCATTCATTCCCACTGTGCAACCCATGAAATTATATATCATGGAGAGCCTGGCAGAGTTACCTTTTAGTCTCAAAGTTGTTCGCGAATGGGTGGTCTTCGTGATAGCCGATCGCATTAAATCAGAGGTGGTAAGTGCGAACCCCTCAAGTAGTATATGCTGTTATTAGGCCGCATAAATGATCGCAGCGTGGCCCGATTCTATAATTTTGTCCATTCTCATCCACCCGTGGCCTATTCCTTTCGAACTCGTCTCTTCATTCTCTTGATTCCGCATGATTTCAAACCGGGTTGCATGTGCTCTCTCGCGTAATCGATGTAATGTCCGTCTTCCGTTCAGATCGACCGGAAGTAATTCCTCGCGATTCGTCTTCAGATGCACACTAAATGCTTTCCTGAAATCACAAGTATGAAGTCGAGACCAAGTCACAGCACAGATAAAATAAGGCACAATACCTAAAACGAAGGATAAAATAATAATTAATAAGTAAAAAGAACTAAATAAAATAAAATTGATCCAAAGTACAATCTATGACACGGTTGTCAATATCAACACTAAACTTCTCTTCGGCAATGGCGCTAAAAACCTGATGGGCTGAAAGTAAGCGTGTAAAAGTTGGTAAAAATGCAGACTCGTGCGCACAAGTATACGCGAGTTCACGTAGCAGTGGCGAAATAAGTGTCGTTCCCATAAAGAGAAGCATGCTAAGTACTGATTTAGTGACCTAGACAATATTTGGATCCAAATTGTGCGAATTATGATCAAATTACAAATTAAAGAAAACCTAATATTGAAATTTCATTTTAAAGTAATGATGAGGGTAACCCTGGTGGTTTGTTTTCACCTACTACACTTAGTGGATTTTAACCTAGATAGCACATTTATTTAATATACCTTATGATTTATGTTAACTAAGTTGATCGTGTCTACAGATATTCTCTCAGATATAACCGTCTTCATCTCGGGCCATTTAGTGTATTGCATCTCGTCGACCGACCCGAGACGATGAATGCAAACCCTAGCGCTTACACTCGAACGCTGGATATCTCTATTCCTAATGAGCCAAGTGTCGCTTACTCCATGTCCCTACTAGTCATCATCTCTCGATGTTAATTCTAGCATTTAAGATGCCACAATCGCCAGAAGAATGACATGTGATTAAATCTGTGAGTAAACAAATCATAGAAATTCATATCGATATTAAATAAACCACAATTAAAGTATTAATCCATAATGGTGCTATGAAGGATAAAACCCTAGAGAGAAAAGTTCATGCTTGATTTTCATTACAAAATGAAAGATTTCCAACATCACATGAATTAGAGAAAGAAATACAAAAGAAGTCGTTTTCGCGATCTCCTTGAATCCGTCTTCATCAATCTCTCTATCTCTGTCTTCCTCGTCTTCAATATGTCTCCAATTTCCCATTTTTGCCTCAAAATCGCCTCCTTTATACCAGAATCTCGGCCCATCAATGGCCCAAAAATCATAACTTTAGAGCTCTCGTTTGAATGGAGGACTTGACGCCGCGGCAAAGGGAGCTTCTACTGAGCGCACTGAGGCAACCATACCTCGGTATCTGTTCACTACGGCGCAGTTCTTCACTCCGCCGTGAAGCGCCACTCGCAAAGATGAGTCTCCTCACCGCCGCATACCCAGACAATCTCTACCGCACTTCTTGCTTTGGTCCTTTCTTCATTGTTAGCTCTGCTTATTCCACATTACATGTGTTCTATGAAACAATATAAGATGTGGAATTAGTGCAATATCAATGCATATGAATGTGAATCATGCAGTTGGTTTATAAAACACATAGAAATCAGATCAGAATGTATGCATGATTCACTCCGATCAATGCCCAGTCACGCCTAGTCGTAACCAAGGCTACACACGGGTAGCCAAGAGGTCCAAAATTTCTATCTCGAAACACTAGGTCCGGTCCTTGACAGTCAATAAACACAACCCTAAGATTAGAGCTGAACCAAAATGGTCGTTACATGGCCACTAGGCAAGAAATAACTAGTGTAGGAGAAACCCCTTGCAATTTTTTGAACGCCGATTTAAACCCAAGCAGCTTTCTAGTATCCACTCTCCTATACCTCGCCGCGGACTAACTTTGTCTCTCGCCCGACGCGCTTGATCATCGATCACGAAGATAATGAAAGGAAGTGTTTGCTCCCTTTTTTTTCCCCACTACTACTCTCCCTCCTTTTGTTTTTCCTTTTATTTTCTTTCATTTTCTTTCTCTTTTCCTTTTTTTTTTCTTTTCTTCCTTTCTTTCTTTTCTTCTTTCCTTTCTTTCTTCCCTACCTAATTCCATTTTTTATTTATTTCCTCTCTAAATGAGAGAAAGCCTCCTCACTCTACTCATTCATTTTCCATATGTCACTCCTTCCATGGTCCATGTGTCACAGGACACATGTTCTAAGTGGTACCCTCCACACCACATAGCTCTCATACCATGTGTCCTTCTCCCATGGTGCATCAATTCACTTGTCACCCGACACACAGTGCCTCGAAAAGCATGAAATTTTGACCATCTCGGAATTCAACGAAATGTATTAGTAACTAGATTCTTTCGCGACGAATTTAATGGTGAAGTATGTTTCGTCATCCGAGATCTAGAAAATTTTCAGATTTTCCACTTGTACTATAGCGGCAAATTACCGTTTTGCCATTTTTCAGAAAAATTGATTTTTTCACGGGTTTTACAATGACAAGTCAGAGCCACCCCATGTCAAAGAATAGGGCCTCAAGGCGGGATCCCTCTAGTGAGGAGAAGTCGATGTCTCGGCCCGCAATGGCTTTACGCTGACGAAAGTTTGAACAATAGTGCTCATGATCGACGGGTGATCTAAAAAGACTTATATCAACCTCGCCATGCCTCCGCACATGTGCAAAATGTAGACTCATGCTCCAAAGCCATAGCGAATATAATTTAAAAGAATAAGTTCTAGGTCAATGATTGATAAAGGGAGAAGCATGAAGGTTCAAAGAGACATTATAAGAGGACCCTAAAGAGGAGACCCGAAGAGCGATCCGAACTTTAGATATGAACTGGAATTTGAATAGACAATGTGTTCAACATGATCGCAGACCACTCGCAAAACACGATCTTTCTAAAACAAGGCGGTGGGCCCAAACACTTTAATCTCAAAACAGCACAAGGATGTCCCAAAGGCAGTCCACCCCTACAACAGAGGCCCGTCTCGAAACAATATATAGACCCAGGACCTATCATTCACTGCCTAAGAATAGTATTTGAAACTGAAACTATCAGTGGCGAATGAGTCGAATATTCAGTACCCCAAAATAGGTTCTAGCCTAAGCCTAACACACTATTACCAAACCAAAACCAAAACAAGACCAAAATGTGGTCCAAACTGAGCCTAAATTGAAATTACTAGTAGCCCAATACCAACAATTTGCAAAAGGGCAGTCCCAAGACAATAGAGCAGTGTAAATAGGGTATACCCAAATACTCCTCTCCCATAATTGTAGATACCCAATCAAATACCCAAGAACAACTTCTAAACTAAGCAAGCACAATATACCCAATGAAAAACCTGGAAAATAAAGGGAAAACCCCCAAACAAGTAGAGATAACCCAAAAACAGCAGATCAAGGGGAAAAGCCCCAAACAAGACATACCCCCCAGGCAAACTAAGAAAACCTATACGCAAATGGAAATGAGTAGAGTAGACCAAGAAATTTTTTTAAATGTACCAAAGAGGAGGTAAATCGACTTGTGTAGCAGAAACCGGGAGAACCCAAGCCCTAGCCGCAAAGAACCGAATCGGAAATGGCTAAGGATCGAAGACTTACAGCCTAGGAGTGAAGATCTAAGGTACACAACACGTCGGTGGTTTTGCAAAGGAATGGAGGGTTTTTTAGGAGGGAGAGTGCTCAAAATGGGAGGAGGGCAAAATAGGGTTTTAAAGCCTCGTTCACGTAATAACCTGCCGACCGCTGAAATCGATTGAGCAACCGGTCGACCGCTTTTTGTGAATCGGACGACTGCTTCAGGTTAACTTTTTTACCGGTTTTCTCTCAATTTTCAACATAAGCTCCCTTAGATATTCAGTGATCTATCTGTACCTTAAGTCGTTTTAACCTAAAATTATAGTGATTACTCCCATCGCATTTGAAAGTTAACAAATTGTTCCTGCTAAGGGGCCTTGGTTAAAATATCCGCAAGTTGATCCTCTGCCTCTACAAATTCAAGAGTAATGTCCCCTTTTTATGCATGATCTTGAAGGAAATGATGTCTAATCTCTATATGCTTGGTCCTAGAGTATTGCACGTGATTATTTGAAATGCTAATGGCACTTATGTTATCACATTTTATGGGAACATGAGAATACAAACCATAGTGTCACTAAGTATTTGTTTCATCCAAAGCACTGTATGGTACATCCTAACTGGCAAATACGATTCTGCTTCACCGTTGACAATGTAACCGAATTTTGTTTTCATGCCAAGACATAAGTGTAAGGGGACCTAAAAGTGACATGTTCCACTAGTGCTTTTTATATCAATTTGCAACCACCAAATTTGGGTATCTAGATAAGATATTAATTCAAAGTTATCACTGATGCCAAAGACCAATATCAATCAGGCTCTTCAAGTATCGAAATATTCTTTTAACTGCATTCAAAATGATATTCTTTGTGTGACATGCTTGAAATCTAGCTATATACATGTGATATCGGGTCTACTAGCCGTTAATATAGCAAGGAACCAGACCATGCTCTATACTTAGTTTGGCCAACGAGCTTATCTTTCTCACCATGTCAAGCTTGATGGATGAGCCATATGGAGTGCTCTTTATTTATACTTCTTCCAAATCAACTTCTTTGAGGAGGTCTCTTTATGTGTACTTTTGCTTGATTTATGAAGGTGCCCTCCTAAGTTGTTTGATTTGAAGATCAAGGAAGAAGTCGAGCCCCTCTCATCATACTGAACTTCACCACCATGCATAGACTTGTAAACTCTTCACAAAAGAATCATTAGTAGCACTAAAGATAATATCATCAACAGATTTGAACAATAAGCATCTCTTTATCCTTTCTGCTTAATAAAGATAGTTATATCGATTTTACCCATTTTGAAACCACTAGATATAAAGAAATTTGCTTAATCTTCATACCAAGCTCTAGGTGCTCAAGCTTCAAGCCAAATGCCTTTTTTGAGTCTTAAACACATGGTTAGGAAATTAAAGCTTAACCCGGTGGTTGTTCCAATAAATACTTCTTCATTTATAACCATTAAAAAAGCACTTACATCCTTTTGATATAAATGAAGTTTTTGTAAATAAACAAAGATAACCAACATTCTTATGGTTTCTAGTCTAGTTACTGGAGCAAAAGTCTCTTCATAGTCAAATTCATTTTTGTCGATTATATCCTCAATACTAATCTTGCTTTTATTTCTAATGATTATGTTTTCATCCATTTTGTTCCTATATAACCACTTAGTACTAATTATATTTTTTGATTGTTGTGGTCCCTTTGGTACTAATCCCCAAATTTGTATTTTTCAAATTGATTTAGTTCTTCTTGTATGGTTAAAAGCATTTAATTCTTTTCATTTATAAATAAAGATTTATTTAATTTTTTTGGGTTCAATTTGAGAGATAAAAGTAAGATTGTTGCAAATATTTAAGAGGAGGATTTAGTTTCTACCCCAATTGATGGATGAATCTATAATTTGCCTGCGGGATGATTTGTGACAATTTCCATTCTTTTGGTAGTTCTTGACTAGATTCTCTTGCTCAAGTCGAGGAGGCGAGGCGCCGCGGATATTCCTCTTCCTTCTTTGAATTACTCCTCTTCTCGTTGATGATTCCATCTTCACTCTTGCAATCTCTTCCCATGGAGAAGTGCAAACCCCACATCATCACAATATTTTCTATTCTTTTCTAGGAGAGTTTTAGATTCATCAAAGACTACATGAATGGATTCTTCTACTACCAGTATCTCTCTATGAAAAACTCTATAAGCTTTACTTGCTAAAGAGTAAATTCAAAAAAATTCCAACACTAGATTTTGCATCACCCTCTAAGGTTGTCCTCGTGTTTAAGATAAAGCATTTGTTTTTAAACACTTTGAAATAGCTAATGTTAGGTTTCTTATTTTTCCAAAAGTTCATATGAGTTTGTCCAAAGATGGCCTCACAAATAACATGAAGTATTGACCGCTTCACTCTAAAAAAAAATAGGTTGGTAAATTGTTTTCATGAAGGATGGTTCTGCACTCTTGCAAGGCCCTGCATATTTTCTCAACAACCCCATTTGTTGGTAAGTTCTAGGAGCTGAAAACAGTCTAATTCCATGCTCATCACAAAGCCTTCAAACTCAACATTTTCAAAATTCCTTCCATGGTCACTTATAAAAAGAGACGAGAAAACCTTTTTCATTTTGAATTTTTCTACAAAGCTTTGAAAATTCATGGAAGGCATCAATTTTGTGAGCTAAAAACAAGACTCATGTATACCTAGAGAAGTCATCCACAATTACAAATGCATATGATTTACCTCTAAGACTTATAGCCCCCGAGGGACCAAATTAAATCCATACGAGGTTCTAGGTCTCGAGTCCATGCCACAAAGAGGGTTATGAATCAATATTTATATCCTAAATCCTGATCGAGCGAGCCATTGCAAAGATAAATTCACTAGGGCCTAACATTGTGGACGGGTTTTCTCAGACAAATGATTTGCAATGGATTTCAAAAATGATGAATTTAATTGACTTAAGGTTTGTAAAAATGTGGAGTTGGGTAGATTTGCGTGATAAAAAATAAAATAAGTAAAGAAAAATAAATAGAATTCGTGTCAGGTCATCGCTGGGGTCCTGGGCAACCTGAGGTTCTATTGTGTGGTCTTTTCTCAGGAGGATGACCTATAGTCATCTCCCAAACCGGTTCTTCATTTAACTGTAAAAGCTAACCCTAAATAATTAACTTCGAAAAATCAGATTTGCTTCCCACTGATGAACTCGTGACAAATAGAATAGCCACTACCTTGATTCACTTTCCCCACAACTAATGTAAATGATAACTAATGAATGTCACTCGGTATCTACCAATAAGCATAATGAACCCTAAAAGCTTACCAAGTATCAAGTATTTACAATGAACCGGGCCGGATCAAACCTAAAACTGGGAAAAATAAAAATATCCTTGAATCGCCTTACAATAACCCATAGATGATAACTAACTGATGTCAATAGATCTACCAATAAGCAACTAATGAACCCAAAAAGCTATCATCAAATACTAATCATTCAAAGCAAACCCAAAGTGGATTAAAGCCTACGCTTGGATCGGGAACCATAAATGGTAGAAAATACCCTCCGTTAAAACATGGAAAAACCTCACCGCTTTCTCTCGTATCCCTCGCCTGCTGGTCGTCCACTCCAAGGAAAATGGCTTTAATTTACTATCCTCCGAGTTGTCATCCTTGGAGGATGCTTCAAAATGAGAAAAGAGAGAAATGGGAGAAAATGGAAAAACAGAAAACTTATAAAACTATGGTCAAAGCTCACCCTAAAATTTTATTCATTAAGTGATTTCTTTTCAACTCTCGATCGAGCTTTTATGCACGTCAGTAAGTAAGGGAAATTACAAAAATAACCAAAATCCTAAGCTAATACAAGGATAAATGGGTAAAAACCAAAAGAAACAAAAGCATCAAAGCGTGTAACTCAGGAAAATAAATGAGAATTAAGAAATATAGAATCAAAATTCAAGAATGCTCCATTTTTCTTGCATTTTTTGCTCTTCTTTCCTTCTGGTCTCGACCGCAATGCCGAGCTTGACTCAATTCTTCGCGCTTGATCGACTCAACAATTTGGCACTATTAGCTTTCTGGTAAAACTGCAAAATTTGGCGCCAGTACAAAGTATCGTAGGGATAATAGGGACCTTAATGTGTAAATCGGGGTTAATTACAATGATTGGCACGCGAAAAAGCACTCAAACCTAGGTAATGTCAAATAAGGCTCAAAATAGCACTTTTTGGGCACTAATCACACCCCCCAACCTACACATTGCTAGTCCCTTAGCAATGAAAGAAAGAAAGAAAGAAATAGAGAGCATACTAAACAAAATCAAAATTATGTTCACAAAAATATATTTCAAAAAGGTTGTGAATGAGTAATGCCTAACCCTAAGTAAGAATCATCAAACCCTCGTCTTAATAACCAACTGTAGAGAATGTGGCCATACAAATTGAGTATCAAAGAGTTTCCCTTCAATGAATCAACCGTAAACTTCCCACCAAAATCTAAGTGTTTGTTTGATCAATTTCAACAATAAACTCGCTTAAACTCGCACTCTCCCCCAACCTATTATCAGCTAATAACCTAAAGAAGAAGCGTTAACCGACCCAAACAGATCAGACCCACTTTATTCCACAACTCCTTTTTTTTTTTTTTTTTTTTTTTTTCTGTAGTGTACGCCGAGGAATCGACCACCAAAGTCCATGTAACTGGATCTACCATGACTCCCTCAATTAAGGCTAGGCACCAAGCCGCAAAGTGATCTTTCGATCACAAACTCTTCAAGCCAAATTCCTAGACTCTCGAATGGATTTCGAGACTCCCAAGACCTACAACTTGCTAAACTTCACCCATCCACCCATGTAGCGAACACTAAGCTTTCTTTCCAAGTGGACTCCCAACCACCGCTTAGTGGCACCAGTTTAGAGGCTTTCGCCATATACCCCTGACCGTGCTCGGGTTTTAAGGTAAAGCGTTGCAATTTTTCTTCTTTTTCTTTTCTTTTTTTTTTCTTTTTATTTTGGAAGACACATTGGCCTTCTATTCATAGGGGTCCTTAACTTATTAAAGGTGGTTAACGAAAATAGGGTAGGTCATTGCAAGGCTTAGGAGGCTAGGCAGTTTTTCAGGTTATTGAAGAAACCTGATGTGCACTTTGTGTGGTTAGCTAAAGGTGGAAGAAAAAGGTTGAAAGCAGCAATAATTCAACTAATCATCCACTCAATTAGGCATGGAACCAATCTAACATCAATAGAATTGGACAAAGTTTCAATTTTTCAAACTATGTTGTGCAAAACACAAAAATTTTGGTTGCAAAATGGGTCCAAATTTTGGGAAAAGTGTCGTATAGTATAACAGCTTTATAGAAAGGGAACCCAGCAAGCCACTGAACATCACAAAATGGGCTTACTCAAAATAGTAACAAAAACATAAATACAAAAGCCACTTCATAATCGGATGAGTCTTCACTTTGACTCTATGTTGTCATAGCTTCTTTTCTTCTTAGCTTTATATAGAGAGGGCAATCATACTTTACATGTCCTGCTTTTTGCATTTGTAGCAAATCACTTCTTTGCTCATTCTTCTATTTTCTTTTCTTTTCTTTGAAGGACCCTCTTCTTGTAGTTGCTCTTTTATTTTAGGTCTTCCTACCCATATTTATTCTTCATCATTAGTTTTTCGTGACTCTCTTTTTTGTAGATAAGGGAAATATATCTTCTATGTTGTTGATTTTTGTTTCATCAACAACTTTCTTCTTAAGCTTTAGGTGATGCTTTTCTTTTGCCTTTTTTCCTCTTGCATTTCTTTTTTCTTGTCTTACACTTTCATTTCATAGTTGCCATGAGCCTATAAGTTCTTAAGTGGTAGTTTCTTCAAATTATCTCGCTTCTCAATAGCTTCATTTTGGAGTTCCATTTGGGAGGTAGATATCTTAGAATTTTAAATACCTTTACTTGTTCACTTACCCTTTTCCCAAATTCAAGACCATTTATATTACCCATAAACCTAGTAAACATCTCTTCAAAGAATAGATCTATTAGGTTTCATTTTGGAAAATTCACAATCATTTTCAAAATTCTAACTTCCGTAATCTTTAACTTGCTAGTTCCTTCACAGTAATCTCTATATTCTCCAAACCTCCTTAGTAGTTTTGGTACTGACTAATTCTATTATATTCATTTCTATCTTATAGCACATACAATAATAAGTGGATAGCTCTAGAATTCAATTGAAATTTTATACTTTCTTCTTCACACATCCATCAAGAGTTT
>JAEQBH010003372.1:0-93604 GCA_016808115.1 Tetrastigma voinierianum
TGAAAGGTCATGTAGCAAACAAATTTGGCCAAATCTTCATGCTTTCATGCTTCAACTCAAAAACATGGCCCAAAAAACGTCTTGGAACATATTTGTCATATTCCATATCACACTTAAACTTCCCGACACTATATAAACACGGTCTCGTTGATTTATGCCCGTACAATTCAGACCGTTGATCAAGAGCCTTAATTAATAATGGCAAAGCATAGATCCTGCTACTTATTAGATTAGACACGTATCTATTTAATCTCCGATTATTAAGATACAAGACGGAGTCTATTTTATCAGCCCAAGGCGTTATAAAGCCCAGTGTGTTATAAAACCCTAATTCAAGTTAGGCTGGTATTCATAAATACACGTTCCTACCCCGTAAAAGAGAAGTTTATTAGCCTCCGTGTTTATGAAAACACCTGAGAGAGAAACAAAGAACCGAAAACTTCAGAAATGCTTTTCGCATCTGGGCCAGATCGTGCCTCACACGCGATCTGGTCATGCAGAGAATAGCGAAGGTCCCTGCAGGGATTCTAGAAGAGATTTTCAGACTACATGTGTTAGTAATGGGTGATGAAATATATCTTATCATAACATTGTATTTAATCGTGCGATTCCCTTGCTTCCGCGTTTGATTCCTTCAATTGGCATCGAGCACCGGTTGAATCGGTAGGTGATAGATTGAATCATAATTTTATTTCTCATGTATATGATGTACATTAGATATATGGCACCTAGGATTCTATTATTTATGTTATTTATAATTTTGTATTATGAATGAATGATTTGGTTTTGGCCTTAATCCACATAGTTTTTGCTTGTATTTTTGGGATGTAACAAGGAGGCTAATCATAAGATTAGGTTTCTCTCCTTGATTTATTATTTATTTATTATGCCTCGCATTTTTTTTATATGTAAATCGGATTTATTATAAAAAAATGTAAGGAAGGCCACGAATGGGTTGATTTGCAGTGTGGTTTCTCACAATGGGCTATACTGTGGCAACTTGAGTTTTGTGTGGCACTACGGTCGCGATGTCGGATTCAATAGGGGACAAGTTAGGGTTTTGTGTTTTTTTTTGGGCCAAAAACCCTAAAAGCCAATTCTAACTTGGCCCACACCCCATGGACTTACAAGACCAAGAA
Organism: Tetrastigma voinierianum; assembly: GCA_016808115.1. NCBI lineage: Eukaryota > Viridiplantae > Streptophyta > Magnoliopsida > Vitales > Vitaceae > Tetrastigma > Tetrastigma voinierianum. Next base: position 1,140 of record JAEQBH010003372.1, read on the forward strand.
GAAGATGACACGCGATATCAAGTCAGGCTCGCCCTATCACTAGAATTTTTCAGAAACCATGATTATGACCTATTAATATTCTTATATTTATAATTGTTTAAATTATATGGATATAACATGATATGCGCTAACATGCCATTTAGAATAGGTGTCATATAATTGCATCATTTGATACATACATGCATAATAATATTTGTTTTATCTAGATAATATTATTATGGAAAACTCTAATTAATTAATAATAAAAATATTGAATGGGTGAAGGCTAAAAATTAATTTAATTAATTTGAAACCCGTTGGCCCATTAAGGGTCCAATAATAAAATGGTTATGTGATACCTCAATGATAAGCATGGCCGGATTTTATTGATTGAATCTAAAATAATTTCTGCAATTAATAAGATTGTACGGCCCAACGTCGACAATACTTTAGTTATTAAAGATAATTTTGAAATTAAAATTAATATTATTACATTCAATTTTTAATAATATTAATAACCTCCCAACGAGGCTCGCAATGTTATTAAAGGCCCAAAGAATATTGATGGAGTGGGTAAATTATAATAAATAGAATTTATTATAAGAACATATTTATAATAAATATAATTTATTATATGAACGGTTATTTATAATAAATATAATTTATTAGTGGGTAAATTATAATAAATAGAATTTATTATAAGAACGGTTATTTATAATAAATATAATTTATTATATGAACAGTTATTCGAATTACACGTTTATAACGGTTTTTGAACGTGTATTCTTGGCCCTCTTACCATGTTCAAAGTTTAGTTTATTACAAATGTCTTGCCCAACGTAAGTATTTGTAATGGAAACTAAATTATTGTTGCAATAAACATTAATAATAAGTAGTTTAAGGGATCTACATATTTGTATGTTTGTTGTGTGGATTACGTGTTAATATATGTGTTTTTTTTTTTTAAATTTCAGAAAATGACATCATTTAATCCTCTAGCTACAATTTTGAGTCAAAAACCATTGGATGGAAATAACTACGACCTACAAACCAATCTTTCATCATTCTTGATTTTGAGAGAATGTACCCACATAACACCAAAACTCCTGTGAGCCCACCGCTAATGCTTCGTGAGGAAACTAAGAAGCAATTTGCGTATTGGCAACGTAGCAAATACGATACCGCTATATTATTGTCGCATTGGCAGAACATCCGCGAGCAAATTAATGATCCGAGAGTGTATTAGAAATAATTCCACTCTAGATGGGATGTTTGCTGTGCAGCGCATCGCTGTATTAAGCAAACATAGGGGCATCTAATGAACACTCAGATGACTGAGGAAATGTAAGGACCATTGTCTAAAAATGATGGGGCACATCAAGATCGCCGAGGTGATGGGGCTAAGTCGATCAAGAGATGAAGATTGACTTGATCCTAGAATTCTACCCAATAGCTTTGGTCAGGGCCTAAATTGAATTATAATATGAACAACCGCTTACTCCTATTGAACTTATGCACGAAGCCAGGTCGAAGGTCTCCTCGTGAAGCAAGGAAGTGCTTATCATGCCGAAAGTTCTCTCAAAACCTAAAGGGAAACCCATAAGGAAAGAAGAACAAAAAGCATGAAAGGTCCATTTTTCAAACCACCATCAGTGTCTACAGCAAGGTTTCCAAGCACTGACACAAAGTCACTGAAGGAAGGATTGCCCAAAACTAGGTATGGGTAGTATAAATGTCACAGGGGCTCGTTTAGTGGAGAATTATAATGATAAATATCATTGATTCAGAGCCATTAATTATGCTGCTACTTTTTTTGCGTTGGTTCAAACAAAGTGTTTTACCTCAAAAGAAAGGACAAAAAAGCTTGAAGTTGGGAAACGGGGAATATGTCTCCGTAATGGCAGTGGGACTAGTGGAGTTATGTTTTAATAATAAGACTTTATGTTTATCTGACTGTTTATTTGTTCCTGATTTTAAGAGGAATTTGGTTTCTGTTAGTTGTTTAGTTGAACATGGTTTAATGCTGCGCTTAATTCCTCGCTTCAATAAAGAGTAATAACGCTTTATTTGTTCCGACATTTGGAGCAAATGGTTTATATTTTTAACTCCTATGTCCTATAGTATTAATGCTATTGAAAATACTGATGATGAGCAATTTCCTTTATCTAAGAAAAGGAAGGTTTCAAATGAAACCTATATGTGGCATTTACGATTGTGTCATATTAATTCTAGTAGAATTCATGGTTTAAGTTAAAAGCGGAATTTTAAATTCCTTGATCTTCTAACCTATACCGCATGTGAATCATGCTTAAGGTAAATGACAAAGAGGCAAGCCCATGTCAAAGGAACTGTGTCACTATACAGCTGACTTCAGCCACGACCATGGTGATTCAATTGAGTCAAGCCCTGAGAAGGAAAGTGAGTGATGTCAATTGATTGACCATGAGATCACTCCCACAAGACAGTTAAAGTCTAACATAATCGAAGTTTGATAAATTTCAGAGTAAGACCAGGCGCAAAGCCAATCAGTGTCCATATTAAGGCCTTCGTCAATCGAGGCTGGGAATACTTGTCCGAGAGTTCAGTCTTACTTGGCTCAAGAGGGGATAATATCTCAATTATCATCTCCGGAACGCCTCAAGAAATGGAGCCTCCCGAAAGGAGAAATAGAACCCTTTTAGATATGGTGAGGTCGATGCTCGCTTATCTTCCGCCACCCGAATCGCTTCGGGATATGCCTTAGAAACAACCAGATACATACTAAATTTAGTTCCATCTAAATCCGCTTCAAAGACACACCTACGTAATTTATGGAAAGGGCGTAAGCCCAAATTTCTTGAACCGCCATATTAGGATTAAGTGCTCTAAAGACACGCTCTTGGTACGTAAAACAACAAAAGTTGGAATTCGAACGTAAATGTGTATGTTTATTGGCTACCCTAAGGGAACGAGAGGTGGAATATTCTAAAATCCAAAGGAAAAGAAGGTGATAGTGAGTACTCATGTCACTTTCTTAGAAGAGGATTATATGAACAATTTTAAATCTAAGAGTAAAGTGGTTCTTGAAGAGTTGATTCCGCCTCGAGATCCCCACAAACTCCTATTTTTCCACCCTCGTTTCCGCTGATGTTCAAAGAGGGGAAAATGTACAAAATGTGAATGAACAAACACAGGAAACAACTCAGACCAAAATTCAAGAAACTCAAGAATAAGAACATAATGTGAAGAGGATTGGTAATCCACCTAAAACCCAAATCCTGGGATCCTTCTTACACGCACAACAACCACTGCAATAAACTCGTAAAGTGGGAGACTGATACGTAAACCGCAAGGTATGCCTTGTTAGAGATACTTATCAAGTCGTTGATAATTCGATGACGGCACCTACCACATACGAAGAGGCGTATCGGCGACGTTGCCACGCGGCAAGAGCGAAAAGCAAATGCGGACCGCGAGATGGAATCTGGCGGTTCTAACTCGCTTGGTCTCTTATAGAAGCACCCAAAGGGGTAAACCAATCGCGTAAGTGGATCTACAAGCAGGTTAGAGGACCAGACGGGAAGGGTCAAAACCCCAAAGCTAGATTGGTGGAAAAAGGTTACACCCAAAAAGAGGGTATAGATTATGATGAAACTTTTTCGCCAGTAGCCATGCTTAACTGTCCTGATTATTTTAGTTTGTGAAGAAGCCAGCCTCTCGACACACAGACATAAATGGATGTCAAAACAGATTTTTCTAAATGGAGAGTTGGAAGAAGATATCTATATGTAAAGACTAGCCTGTGTTTATGAAAACACCTGAGAGAAACAAACCGAAAGGTTTCGTAGTGTTTCCGATCTAGTTTCTTTGCGATCAAACCACACGCTACATATGTCACGTATAATAGCTTGAAGGTCCGATTCTAGAGTTATATTTTCTACACTACCACAAAAGTTAGTAATGGGCGATGAAAATATAGTCTATCATACATTGTATTTAACCCGGTGCGATTCTCGCTTCACGTCGATTCCTTCAATTGGTATCACTTGGTAGTGGAACTACCGACGCGACGTAGTTCATTGCCCTGCGTCGCTCACAGCAAAAGTGTGTGCTGAAACCCCCGTGAGCTGGGGGTATAGCTCAGAAGTGGTCCACTCTCTGCCGAGTGGGCCGTGGGGTGGGGCCCCACAATAAAGGCGATTGCAGCACCCACATGGAACACCTCGCGAGCCTCAGCCACCCATCCATGAGGTGCTGGGACCCACTCACTTGGATATCCCCCTGCCAATAGAGCCGCTCCGTTGCGACCGAACCCGCCACCAGCAGCCTTAAGTGTCCTATGGAAGCATCCCTGCTACCAACCAGGCCAAGGAGTCGGTCCCAACACTACATGGCACCTCATGCTTAAGGTCGCTGGCCCCATGAAGGTGGGATGCCACAATACAAAGTTAGTAATGGGTGATGAAAATATCTATCATACATTCTATTTAATCGCGCGATTCCGCTCTGCTGATTCCTTCACTCTCAACCTAGTAGGTTGCTTAGCTCGCAGCCTCTTAGTCCGAAGTGGATAATATCCACATTTTCGGCCACGGTCATTACAATATGTGACACGCTGATCATGGAGCAAGTAGCCAACCATCATACCTAAACCAACCTTTAGCAATGCTCTACAATACAGCAAGACAGTTAAAATTTTAAATGAGCTTCATTTTTCGATAAAAGAAAAAGCACAAAATGTTTTAAAAACGATCTGATCTAGAACCTAAAAGTTATCGATTCACTGCTCACGATCGGACCTATTGTCGAACCGGCCAGCTGAATCGGGTGACGTAATAAATATGTATTATTTATATTTTAAAATATATAATTAATAATATTTATATTATTTTTTATTTTTTATATAAGTAAATATTTCAAATTTATTTAAAAAAATATAATGTTTAAATATGAAAAACATATTAAAAATGGAATAAACTTATTTATATATAAATATATAATTTCGTTAATATCTAAAATAATTACAATGACAAGAAAGTAAGAAATTGCCTTTCGTAACTTCCTCTTCCTCACGCTCGAATCCATAAGCTCGTCAGATGATCGAATTTTTACATAAGCCTTCTAACCCTACAGTTTTCGGTAATTCTAAAGAAACGACATCATTAGAGATAAAAAGCATCAAAACGGTCGTTTTAACTTGAAAAAATTATGGAATTGGTCGATTCGACCACCAGCGGGACCATCTGGGCTTGATCGCCGGCTCAATCGGCTCGATCAAAACTGCGGCCGCGCCCCCGGCTGCCCCAATCCAACCGGCGTCGCCAAACGTCGCCACGGGGGCCATGGAGTGGGGCCTAATAAGAGCCCGCAGTTTCCGTCTCGTCAAGAGCCACGTAGCCGCTTAATAAGCAGCCCGCCAGCCGAAGGCCGCTGTAGCCTGGCTCTCAAACCCGCGAGCCTATATTAAAGAGCCACATAGCTCAAAGTTCAAAAAGGCCATGGAGCTCAATTCACTATATTCCGCAGATTCGTCATTAAGAGCCACGTAGCTTCGCTTTAATAAGAACTCAAGAACTCATGTCGCGTACTCGACCTCAATAAGAGCCTAGTAGCTCGTCATTAAGAGCCACGTAGTTTCCGCTTTAATAAGAGCCCAACAAATTCGTGCAAGGCCACGTAGCCCTGACCTCAATAAGAGCCCAATAACTCAGTTCGTCAAGAGACACATAGCTCAGTTTAATAAGAGCCTAGCAGCTTAAAAGGCCGTGTAGCCCTGACCTCAATAAGAACCCAATAGCTCAGTTTGTTAAGAGCCACGTAGCTCAGTTTGTTGAGAGCTTAGTAGCTTAGTTCAATAAGAGCCCAATAGCTCAGTTTGTTAAGAGCCACGTAGCTCAATTCAATAAGAGCCCAGTAGCTCAGTTTGTTGAGAGCCTAGTAGCCTAGTTCAATAAGATGAGCTCCGGCAGCTCGCCTTATTAAGAGCCCACAGAGCTCGACGCTAAGTACGCAGCTAGTTTCAGTTATTAAAGGAGTTGAATAACCCCAAGCCCCACTCCATTGTAAAATAAGATGGTAAAGAAGACGAAAGGTCCAAAGGGTAGAAAGGCAAATATCCGCAGATCGACAAAAACTCAAGGTCAACATTACAGAAGTCCAAGGCTCAGAGCCCAAAAAAAAAAAAAAAAAAATTAATAAGGTAGTAAACTACGTGGAAAAGCCTAAATGTCTGAAGCAGACTCCGAGTGTTCCCCTTCACTACCCGAACCTCTAAACCATGTAAGTCAGAAGGTGAAGTCCCAACGACCGAGGTAGGAGAGCCGACCTCTATAGGAGCCTCAATCTCAAGTTCACCAGGGAGAGAAACAGAGTCGGGCCGGGGCATCTCGAAGACACCACGTGGTCCGCCGCTGCCAAAGTTAGGATTTTTTCGCTCCCTCAACAGAACTTCTAGAAGTTGAAATCCAAACCCAAGAAAACTTAGTGTGCCTTTGCCAGAGCAAGCCACCCGGTTGCCTCGGCCATGGTACAAGCTCGTCGCCTGGCATCACCTGGTCTCTTCTAACCGACTTAGGCCTCGCCTCGAAGGATCTCCCGCGGCCCATGGAATTCTCGCTGGTGCTCCACAGCTCATGGCCCATGCTCCTTTGGTCGACTCGGCTTAATATTGTAGCTCGACGCGCAACTCGTCCCCCGACCGCGTCGTCGGCCGCCCCCAAGAACCCCGCCCGCCCAGCCTTTCTTTGGTTTTGCTCTCGGGCTTTTCGCGGGCCTAAAGCCAGCTGATTCATACTCACTGCTATCCTTGAAGGCGTCGCATCTAAGCTCGTTGTCGCCTTCTTGAGGTCAAGGAGTAACTTTGGCCTTATACGCTTTCACCCGTTTAGCAGAGTTTCAAGAAAAGCCGGCCCTCCGCCAAGCTTTTTAGATAAGTAGCCATCTACAAAAACGAGATAAAATCACGATAGTTTGAAACAACTAAGTGGAATGAACAACAAAGGCGTCTCGATCGCATAAAGGCCGCTCAAGCAATAAGGCCAGAGCCCTCTTCAATCCGACATGCATCCGCCCCTCTTGGAGGTTAGGAGTCCCGTAAGATGGACGACATGTACCTCTGGGCCGGCGAGCCCGAGCCAGGCGCAGAGTCCTCATCCCCCCCCGGCCCATAGCAGCCCCTAGTCCTCCTGGGCTCGTAGAAGGAGCTCGGCTGCTTGGCGCTGGAGGACCCGAACATAAATGGGTAGGACTTCCAGAGGAGGCTCTACGGGTCCTCCTCTCGGCGGCGACCGCCACTTTGGACACCTCGGCCATGGAAGGAGGCGCTCGACCTTCTCGCCAAGCATCAATGACGACCTCGTTTCAAGTAATCGACGACGGAGAAGATGCTCCCACTCGTGATCTTACCGACCGCGAGGTCGGCTTCCCTGGGAGCCTGGCTTTGGCTACACGTTTTCTCTTCTTTGCGAACGACACCGACTGGGCTTGAAGCCTTCCTGAGTGCGGGTTTCACCTGCAAAAGGCCCCTCACGAGAAGCTGCTTCATAACAGCGCAGAGGCCGTGCCAGGGGTCGAGAGGGGTTCTCACACTAAGGCTCCCGGAATATCTCGATTCTAATCATCTCAGAGTACGCTCGCGGGAGACACTTGGTCAACTGTTGCTTCACCTCCTTATCCTGAACTCGAGGCCTGACTCCGACACCGAAGGCAACACAAAGCAAAGCGTTGAACGCCCATAACCTTTGTGCTAACCCCGACCAAAGACGGACTTTGAACTCAAGCAGCATTCTCTGTGTATAAACCATACTCATCGAATGCCAGCGCATCCTCCTGGCCCGTTGTGGTTGTACTCCCGCTAAGTGACCGATAACAAATAATGCTCCTTCCAATGCTCAGGAAGATGGAAGATCATAAATGACCGCCGACACTAGTCCGTTCTGGGAAATATACAAAAAGCCCCTCTACGGCCTCTTTCACACACTAAAGAAGTCCAACAAATAAAGCTATGCCGGAACCCCGAGGTCTCTTGTCCCTAAAAAAAGACCAGAAGGCCGACTAAAACACTCCAGAAATTGGGAGAAAGTTGACTCCGCAAACGTTGAAGTGTTGTAAAGACGCTTCTGATAAAGGGGTTCGAGGAGCAGCGATTCCGCCGAAGGCCACTTCAAAGAAGCAAACCATCTTGGGAACTTGGACGATGTAGGAGGTGAGAAGATTAGGGCACTAGACTTAAACGCTAAGAGGTCTATAGCTTCCAGAATCGTAAGGTTTTGTCATAAAGGCTCGACCGACCGGGACCCACAACTGCCCGCAGATACTTCACTCAAGCAGCCTTCAAATATTCTGAACCACTAGGGTACCCCAATTAATCTTTCCCTGCTCCTTGCCAGACGGGGATGGATGATCTGGCCATCGACCACTACAGAAGACTATCGATCCAATCGTCGTCCATCTCGACTCGCACTCGCTGTGCCTTCCCCATGCGTAGACCAGAAGAACGATCGGGGCCTAGAGGAAGCACGCAAAGATCGGGCAAGTATAAGGAGGCTGAACAATGATAAAGATACGAATCCCGTACCAAACACGCCTTTAACAACCCTAAAGTCAACACACTCTTCACCCGCTAAAGTGCGCCGACATTCTAGCCAAAAAGTGAGGAAGATGAGACAAACAATGACCACCAAGGACCCACGAAATCTAGAACAAGAAAAGGTAAACAGGGGAAGAAGAAGAAAGACGTACCAAACTAGGGAAGAGAGCAAAAGAGACGACCCCAAGTGAGACAGACCAACAGAAACCACCAAGAGCAGTCTTGAGCGATGATCAGAGAAGTTTTGAGAAAAAGAAATCCAAGACCACAAAGAAAGAGGTTTGAAGAATAGGGGAATACGGTACAAGTAGTCGTGGGGTGCTTCTAAAAACACTGGAAACGTTAGCTGATATGGGCACAAAAATCGAGAAAAGCCATCATTATCGCAGAACACTTGACGGCGATAAAGCCCTGATCAGCCATCCTTGAGTAGCCATGTGGAATCCACACCCGATCCAAGAAACGATTCAACTCTTGCCAAAGCTCGCTTCAGCCAAGAGATGGGGGGCAACTGATGATGCCTAAAAAACATGCGTATGGTCCCAGAACGCAGACCCAAGACACAAACCACCAACAAAGCTTAAATTGGACTTATGGGGCAGGCTTAGAAGCGAGCCTAGCGTGAGAGCTCGGCCCATGATGACGTATTGGTTACTCCTAAGGTGCGAGCCCAAGGCTGAGACTAAGCCCAGTGGGTCGGACAGGTGACGGGGATAATCCGTTGTCCACCAGTTGAGACGTAAGAAAGGAAAACACTCCATCTTCATGATCCGATATCTACTCATTAAGGGAAGAAGGATCCCCCACGATTACAACTCCCTAATTATCTTCTAACATTCAGTTAGCGATAAGGAAGAGAAGATTCCCTACCCAATTGGGAAGATGTTGTATCGCCATCTAACAAAGGAAAGTCATCATGATCACCCATGATAAATACCGAGCCAATTCCAATCGAAGAAAAGCAGATGCGAATCACAAAACCACCTACACCGATCTCTTTCCTTCAGAAGAAAGAAATTGACTTGCATCGACAAGGCGGCCTACACACCCCCACCGACCACCCTTTATGCGCAGGCATCGACCGCCCGATGAACGGCCCGGGGCCGACTCCAACAAGCTCCACTCAACATTGATGTAAAAGCACCACTCCAAGATCATAAACTACGCATAACTCAAGAAGATATGATGCGAACGCTTCACGTTATACGATTAAACACATGTGCAAATTACCCATATAGGTTATATAGGATGACATATAATATATCCATGGCTTCTCTCAATTTTAGAGTAATTAGCATTCATGGTATCAACCATAACCAAATATAATTGTACATATGTAAAATTGAAGTAACTTCAAGTTAGGGTTAAAAAGTTACCTTTAGAACAAACTTGTGTTGATAACATGTTGTAAAAGTATTATATAATGTGATATTAAGATAAATATATTCTTTTGTATCTGAAAATAACAAGTACAAAAAAAAAAAATAGAGAAAGATGATGAAAAAAGTCTTACTTTCTCATCATATCTTTACAAAAGATGCACTTTAATGGTGAGTTATGAAGTTCCATAAATAAAGATTAATAAATATTCATTTATATAAAATAAATGTAAGTGTAATTTATAAAAGTTCATTTATATAAGATAAATATAAATATAATTCATGAATATAAATATGGTCATTCATCACCATATAAATGCTTAAATTTATAACATCGACATCATAGTCTATATTTGTAACCTTTATAATCATGAGCCACCGCCTTCGATTATTAAGACTAGATGCTGACAATACACTAGAGATGACGTTTGTGTTCTTTGTTAAATAAAATCCAAAAATCACAATGCAAATTACCATTTTTTATCATTACACTCACTAAATAAAAAAACAAACCGATCACCGTTTTAAATAGGGTATTAAAAAAAATTAAAATATTTAAAAAATCTCAAATTCAACTTTGAATGAAAATAATTTACTATCTTAAAATTAAAAATATATTTAAAAAAATAAAAAATTAATATTACAATCCTGAACTTCCATCACTTTATATTTAAATTCTAAACAAAAAAACTTATCTTTTAAATAAAACAACTGTTTAATCATGTCATGTTAAATAATATAAAGGTTGGAAGTCTTTTTAAGATATAAAAATAATATTGATGAAAGTTTATATATTTAAAAAACAAACTTTTTATTCCGAATTTAAATATACAAATGATGAAAATCGAAGATTTTAATCCTCACTTTCCCGTAAATATATATAAATAAATGGATTTTAAAAGAAAATCCCAATTAAATAGGGTGGTGAAAGTGGTGGATGAGAATAGCTTGAAAGGAGCTTTCATTCCACATCAATATTTGAAGCTTGTGGCTATAAACAAAGTGGTGTTACCAAACCTTTGACTTTTTCTTGGGGTTTTTTTGGTTCCTTTGGTGTCACAATTTCACAGGCCCCACCTATTATTATTATTATTATTTTCCTTCCATTTAATTCTACAAAAAAAAGGTTATTTAATTCTACAAAAAAAAGGTTAATTAATGGGTTTTCCTTTTCTTTTTCACCCTCCATCATTTTTTATTTATTTTTTATTAAAAATAATTTATATGTTTAGATAGCAAATCTTATCCAAAAGACATAGAGGCTCAGTCTGATTGTTTTTTCACAAAGCACTCTAAGAATGAAGAGTACTCATCCACAGAATCATGACCTGTATCCTCCATTTCTAACTGTCATCGATCGTCAAGCTGGTCATTTATTTTGTTTACAGAGTGGCAGAAATGGAGTTTATCCATATCAGATAAAAGTCCGAGATAAAATATATCGAGTGAACTCCTTTGTCCAACCTGATATCTCCCACATATTAGATTTAAAACCATTTCTCAGATTTAACGTTTCCAACTTATATCACTCCATTTGATTTATGCAAAGATTATATCAGAGATTTCTTCATTCTTCGAGTCACTACGTTTTCATATTCCTTTTTTTTTATTTTTTCTTTTTTGAGGTTTAAAAACATTTTTTTTACCTCTTCACATAAATATAAATCATGAAACTCGATAAAATTTCAAGAATTACTCTCCCACTAATCGTTTTTGGAAATCTATTTTTGTTATGAAAAAGAAAGATAACAAAAAAGAAAAACATATAAAATACGTTTAATTATTTTTATTTTTTTTATTCAACAAACTCAAACAAATTTTAAAAATCTCAAAACAAAGTTTTTTGTGTTTTCAAAAATAGAAACCAAATAAGTTATTATCTTTTAATACACTCTATTTTTAAGATAATAAAGGCTCCAACCTGGAACCCTCCCTTAATATCATTTTACCTATCTTAACAATGAATATTTTATCACAAGAATGGACATTTACGAATTACACGTTATTATTTAAAAAGCTTTTTAAATACGATTTATTTTACTTAATATTAAAGCATGACATTATTTTAATATACAATCGTACGTTACAAGAGATAACAATTTCATAGAGATTTGGACGTATTTAGGTTTTTTAGAAAAAAAATTATTAAAATAATTTGAAAATAAAAATAATATCTAAATTAATGTATGAACAATAATATCATAGTCACTTATTATAATATTTAAATTTTTTTAAGTTAATATGATTGTAATATTATAAATTTTTTTGAATTTTTTTAATTTAATATCATAGTTATTGATTGTGATATTATTATTTACGAATTATTTTTATTTTTAAAATATTTTATTTATTAAAAGAAAAAAAACTAAATACGTCAAAAACTCAATTCCATAGCTCTACCACGTTTTGCGGTATAAAGAAGTCCGTGTCGTCCACCTTCTAGAAACGCGCGTGGATAGGTATATTTTCACAGGAAAATTGAAGAGAATCGATTGAAAAAAGTGGCCAACCACTTACAGCCACCCGCCACCAGTAGCCGGCTAGCCGCACCCAGGCTGCCAAACGCTAAGGGCCGCAAGCACACCTGCCACGGCTAAACGAAAATGACGAAATAAAAACATTGCAAACCTCGAACACGACCCGCTTATTAAACGCTGCAAATCAGCCACTTCGCGACACCCGCCGAACCCGCGAGGTTCACCCAAACCCGCGACCACGGTTAATCGTGTCACACACTCGACAGTTTGGCCGCGACTATCGCAGAAACTAAGAAGAGAAACAAACTAAGCAAACTAAGAATCCGTTATAAACGGTTGGCACTGCCACCCGAACACGAATTCGCTTATTAAACGTGTTAAACGGCTGACCCGCTTATCACCCGAACCTCGGCGAAGCTCACCCAAACCCGTTTAATCGTTAACGCGGGCTCGTTAATCGTGTCGTGTTGAATTTTGATCAGCCTAAGCGCACCAAAATTTTTAAAGATAAATAATACATTAGCTATTTGTTTTTTTTATTTAATCGAATATAATTTTTTTCGATCTTAAATATTCAAATAAGATTTAACAAGACAAAGATGTTCGTTTGCTTTTTTAATATCGCAGAATGAAGAGCATGACAATGAGATCAATTTTTCGGGTTCCCATCCCAATCTTGTCGACGGCCATGACCAGAACAGTTTTAACGTGCTTGGCCATTTTCTCAAATCAGACGGCCGGATGAGCTCGCAGATTGTTACTCCCGTCCCGTCCCGATTATATTTTTAAAATAAATTTTTATTATTTTATTTTATATTATCATAACACAATAATAATTATAATGTTTTTTAATAAATAATTTATAAAAATTTATAATATTTTTTAATTTTTATGAAATATATTAATTTTAATATAATAAAATAAAAACAAATATTAAAAAATAAAACAAAAATAAATGAAAACGGGACGTGGTTTAATTTTCTTCCTATCTCCCGCCGGCCTCGTTTAATCTTTTTAAATGTAAGACAGCCAGACCGAATAAATAAACGAGCCGTGCCGTAATTTGTGGTCGCCCGGTCCCAAATCCTTTCATCACATCCCTAAGAAGGCAGATCATAACCCTTATCGTTGTAAGAACGGATTTAAGCTATCGCTTTAATAAAACGACTTTTTTCTCGAATATTTTCACTTTTTATATTCGAACTTTTTTAAAAAATTTCAACAATAAAATGCGAAAATTTTAAAAACAAATAGCCTTTAATAATTTTTCAAGATAAGTCAAAAAATAACGCCACCTCACGTGAATGAAAGTGATTTTTTTAGCCACTCTTATCCGTAATCACGATTTTCGGATATAGGCTTTTTTCTCATTAAAATGATTTCGATTTTCTTTTATTTTTTGTGTTGTTATTGTTGACGATTAAGCGTATTAAATTCATATTCATCGACATGTTTCATCAAATATGAAATTTTAGTTATTTTAGGTATTTTTAATAAAAAAAACGTTTTTAATTTATATCATATTTAAACTAATCTTTATACGAGTTGAAAACGATAAAACCTTATTATAAAACACAAATATATTCCTACACTTGACTTTTTTAAGACCAATAAATAAGTTGTTATTATATCAATCATCTCACCAAACCTGTTATGAATCAATCAAATTTTCTTTCAAAAAAGGAAAAAAAGTCACATAACCTTACTATTAATTTACTGAAAATCTGAGTGCCACGTGTCGAAATTTCACAGCGAATACACACGTCGGCCACGAAGCGAAAGGATCGCGTGAGCATCCAGCTCATTGGCTGCTCCGTCTTCCTTCTCCATGTTAAAAAGCATTGCCCGGATCTCTACTCTCTTTTCTCTCTTCTCCGATCAGACGAAGCCTGTAAATGCGACGGCGGAGATGGCGGCGGAGGGGAGGAAGATGAGAAGCTGAGTGGAAGACGGGAGTGTGTGTGTGGAGAATAGCGACTATGCGAACTCTTTGTGACGCTTGCGAGAAAGCAGCCGCCATCCTGTTCTGCGCCGCAGACGAGGCCGCTCTCTGCCGTGCCTGCGACGAACAGGTTATTTTCGTTTGATTCGTGTTAACCCGTGTTTGATTCGTCTTTCGTTTAATGATTTCGAATCAGTCGCTTTGGTTTATTTTATTTTTAATCTGTTGTTGCTCTGAAGTTGATGAAAATCTGTGATTTTTGGATAATACCTAATCGAATCGTTTGAAATGACTCTGATTTCGTCTCGTCAATGCGTTTGTTTGTGGTTTCATCTGTGTTCGATTTCAAGTCTGGATTTTTTTAGAATATGGCTTTGAAGTTCAAGAGATGAGATTCATGAATTTAGTAATAAGATTCAAATTTTCAGTTTGACCTGCTTTGGTGCGGAAAATCTGATGATAAGACTACGGTCAGTTGATCTTGATTTGAACTGGAAACGAAGGAAACGGGGCTGTTTGGAAATGGTTTCGAGAACAATTCTCAATTGTTTTCAGAAAAAAAAAAAAAAAAAAAAAGCGCAACCGTGCTTGGATAGAGAACAAGAAAAACAGTTCTATAATGCAAAAAATTCGAAGTAATTTCCGTTTTTTCAATTATTGCCCATAATATTTCCGTAAAACAAATAGTTGAAACACCTCAAATTCGTTATAAAAAAAAAATAAACTGTTCTCGTAAAACAAATTCTAAAAACTGCTTTCAATAAGCGCTTTTCTTTTTCAAGAATAATGGTTATTTCTTGAATTAAATTCTCTCACTAGATTTCAATGAGACGCAATGTTTGAATCTCTATTGGGTTGACCAAGTTTTCTCTTTTTGGTTTGGTTTGGTTTGGTTTGATCCCACCTTCCCCTTCTGTGTTGTTTTTGTCCCTTAGCATGTGTTTTTCTCGATAGTTATTTTGTTCTGTTTTGGTTTTCTTTTGTGTGCCTTCTTTGGGACATACCATGTACGTCTCACTGCATTTGGTTTGCTTTGTCTGACATTTCTTTTTTATATATCCCTCTTACCTATTAAGGAAATAATTTTTTTTTTTTAAAAGCTCTTAATTTATTGATAAAATTAGCAACCCAGAGTCGCATGGAAGGACATCATCTTTGTGGCTTTTGCTTTATTAAATCATATGCAAAATATCTCCCATCCTGTTATTCTGCTCGTTGGAGATGAGAGGTTTATTTTTTTGGCAAGGTTTAATTTAAATCACCCCTTCCATTGTTTTCTTCTCGCATCCGGTTTTCTTTCCAATGTTTCGCTTTTTCTACAACGAGATATGGGTTTTCCTTTGTTTTTTTTATGCTTTTTGTCGCCGATTTATTGCATTTGATAAATAAGGTTTTCCTCGACAATTACCTTATTCGCGATTTTTGCGCCGGCTACCATACGACAAGCTCAATTCGACAGAACATGTGCATTTTAGGGATTTTTGGATTATAAAAGGGTAGACCTCGGTACCGATCCTTGAGATAACCCTGATGCTAAGGGCGAGTCATTTTCTAAAGTTTTTAACTTTTTTGATTATATGTTTCTATCGATTGTATTGCTAACCCGAATCAATAAATTTATCTATTTTCAAAAAAACAAAAAAAAAATCATATGCAAAATATATAATTTTTTTTAAAATGAATCTTGGAATTTATGCTGACAAGAAGTAAGTAATAATGTATAAAAATTGTAGGCTTCATTGTTTTTCCCTCTCAAGCTGGTGCATGCTTCTAATCTTTCCCCTAGAGTTGCTTGCCTATAGAACTTCTATGGTAGAGTTATATGGTTTTTATGGATTGGATTTGCAGGTCCATATGTGTAACAAACTTGCTAGTAGGCATTTAAGAGTTGGGCTGGCTGACCCAAGTGATGTTCCTCGATGTGATATATGTGAAAATGCACCTGGTATGCTGCTTTTTATTGTCTTTTTCATTGACATTTTGCCTAAAATTTTTGGACTGAGATTCTCTCTTTTTTTGTAGCTTTCTTCTATTGTGAAGTTGATGGAACTTCTCTTTGCCTGCAATGTGATATGATTGTACACGTTGGAGGTAAAAGAACCCATGGAAGATATCTGCTATTAAGGCAGAGAGTGGAGGTTTGTTATTCTCTTTTAGAGGGTCTTGGGTCAGCTTCATTTATAACTTATGTGAAGGCCTACCCAAATTCACTCCCTTTCCTCTTGGTGTTGTTCTGTAGTTTCCAGGGGATAAGCCTAGCCATAATGAGCAACTAAGGTTACAATCTGGAGAGCCTGGTGAAGCAAGGAGGGAACAGAACCGGCCACCTAACATGACGTGGAGAGAGACCCAGCAAAATCACATGACTCCTCCTGTTCCTATGTTGTGGTGCACACGCTCATGGTGATGGCAAGCGGGACAATAAATTGATTGATCTGGAATGCTCGGCCACAACGTGCATGGGCAAGCTTCAAATTAATCAGGTATTCGTTTCCAGTGTTCCTCGAATTTGTTACCGACTTAAAAACTGTCCTGCTTTTTATGCTGCAAACAGGGTATGGATGTACTTAGTGGCACTAATCATGAATCTGAAAGTGTAGTTCCTGTTGGATCCTTCTCGAAGAGAGCCTGAAAAGTGTTAAAGGTAAATAATCTGTATCAAGTTGCTGCTAACTCACATCTCTATTTTCTCCATCGCTTGTTTTATGAAGCTGACATTATGGTTAGTAGTTTTTTGACTAATAACAATCGATACTAATGGTTGTATGCATCCATAAAATATGTTGCCGGTAAAATTTGCATCCTTTATGTCACATGGTATAAATAACTAAGTTATTTTTCATGGAAAAGGAGTGGCTGTTTGGAGCTAATAATGAGCTAGTTACCACTTAACTCAACAGAGCCTCTGTTCCAACAACTTGGGGTTGGCTATACAATTTTTTTTTCAACATTTGTCTCTATCTAGAGTCTTATTCACTGTTAAATCCTCAGCAATCATGTCTTTTCTCATCTGTTTTTGGTATCACACCCAATTTGTTGGCCTTCTGATCTTTTGGTGCCTCCTACTAGAATCAAATCTACCTCTTATCGCGCCCTATTTGACCTTTTGATGGATAGATAAATAACCTGGTTTCTTTGTTTGAAGTTGTTGCTCTAAGCAGGACGCCCGACCTGGCAAGGAAAATGTTTTACTTTGTTGCTCAACAAAAGCACCCATGTCTATAGGATTCATTGTTAGACTCTTCCATCTGTGTGAAGTTTTCTGTGCATTTTATCATTATCAAAATTGCACAGACCTACAGCTGCTTCATAGATACATGCAATTTGACATTATATTTTGTTTTACTAATATTTTTCATTAAAGTGCTCTAGCAAGTATATGCAAGTGGAAATGAGAAATTGGTCCTTTCTTCCTGATGCTATGGAAATTGAGTCAGTTTTCAAAGTTTGTACTGAGTCTACTGACACAGCATAAGATACTTAAAAGCTGAACTGCCTTTCCTATGAAATAACTTGACCTGTAGATTAATTTTCCTCAATTTAGCTGGTTTTAATGGCTTTAGTTGTAATCCGTCTAGAATCACAAGAGAAATGAGCAGCCAAGGTTGATTAGTTGGTTTTTTTTGTTCACCATGTCTAGCTCATGTGGTAGAGCGCTCAACCTTTCAAAAAGGTAGGGCATAGGTAGGGGAGAGGTCCCGGGTTCGAGTCCCAATAGAGATAGTTTACTACATTGTAACTAAAGTGTTTAGCTATCAAAATAAAAATAAAAAAAATCAGCATGGTTTTCCTTAGCAATTTTCCGGATAACTTTAAGTTGCATTATAATGAAATTAGCATGAACTTTTTTGTAACTCATTGTGCTTCTTTTTTGTGGCTACAGACATCAGACATGAATCTTTCACGCAGAGCCTGTTGACAACGACAAACCTCTCTTTAGTCATTTCTTCCATATTTACATGGACTAGGTTTTTTCTCTTCTACTTCTCGGAGCAAAGCCGGTTAGACGAGGAGAATTCTTACCCCTGCCAAAACATATATTCGCCTCGAAAACCATGTTTGTCAACATGAGGCTGAAGTTGTTCTGGACCCCTCTGCAACGGATTGTTGCAGAAGAGATGAAAATGATTGGGAAGAACTTTCTTGACAACAAGCAAAAATTTTGCTGTATGTCCAGATATTCTCCCAGTTAAATGTTTGTAAGTAACCATGAATTTATAAGGGAATAAAGTTGATCCCTGTTTTGCAGCTTATTTGTCAACCACTGATGCTTCTATAGTGTTTCTTTCCAAAAAATATGGTTTTGAATCCATTCTTATTCGTCTTTGAGCTTGAGAAATGAGAGTCTGTTTGCTTAATCCTACAGTTCGAGCTCGGATTTATGAATTGAAAAAAAAAAAGACTGAAGTTTTGCTTCTTGATGTAAGTGCTTTTAACAAATTGTCTCCTATTATGTAATAATGACCATTGTTTGTTCTTGAGACTTCTCATGAACTAACTGTTCTAGCAAATCCATTTACTTCAAACATTATGCTTTTTTTTTTTTTTTTTTTTTTTTTTGTGATTTCGGTCGATTGAATTTCAAACTTAAGATGAACTGATAATACTAACTCGTCTCATCTGCAGGAAGTTTTTATTAGGTGGCTAAAAAAGTAAATGTGATGAACCAAAAATAGTCTCCATGGCTATAGGCATTGACACACAGAGAGGGAAAATTCATCTTACAGCACTCCCATCATCTTCCTTTCAATATGTTTGTTTCATTGCAGGTGTAGCAGCAGCAGCTTAGTAGGTGTAGCCCTTGACGAACATTCCCTTCTTCGCCTCGTCTGACTCTCCTTCGCCTGTGTACTTCCCGAGCTGAGCTAGAGAGTTGGCCTTGGCGCGGATCAGCAAAGCCTCCTGAGCCGCCTGCACGTTCTCCGGCCTTCCCCCCCATGTCTTCAGGCAGGTGTTCTGGAGGGCCCTGGCGTACGAGAACGAGACGTGCCAGTGGTTCGGACCTTGGTTCATGGCGTTCAGGTTCAGGGTGGCTTCAACTTCCGACTGCCCTCCAGATAAGAACTGTGCCAAAGAATATGATGTTTCAGGAATCTATGCTTGAAAGAAAAAATGGTGATATTGGATTGTGTTTTGTGACAGATACCATGATCCCGGGAACCGACGGAGGGATTCTCCGTTTGAGGAGCTTGAGGGTATAGTCTGCAACCTTTTGGGGGGTTGCCCTGTCTTTGCATTCGGCTCCTGGTGTGACCATGCTGGGCTTGAGGAGGATACCTTCAAACATGACATTGTTCTCAGCTAGGTAGAAGAATACCTCAGCCCATACCTTCTGGGCTACCTCAAAAGTCCTATCGATTCCATGTTCTCCATCAAGTAAGATCTCTGGCTCTACAATTGGCACTAGTCCGTTGTCCTGAATCACCCAAAATAGGAAAAAATAAAATAAAATGATCTCACTCTATTCACAAATCCATAGCGGCAATTTGTGTTCACAAGTTGTGTCAATAACAGGTTTTATATGGTATTTGCCAACCCAAACACGACACAAATAATTAACTGGTCAAATATAACAAAATTCAAACATGACCCGATTGGTAATCGGGTGACACGATACGATACAATACGTGTAACTCTTTTATTAATTTAGTATTTTAAAATAATATAAATTATAATTAATTCATGAATATTTATCACAAATAATATATATAATTGGTTAATCTATGTAAAATATTGATTAACTTAATAATTAAACAGATCAAATTTGTGTTATATAGATTGACATGAATATAACATGTTTATTAAATAAAGCATGATCAACAATAATTGACCTAAACGTGATTTTATTCGATCGAAACCTATAAAAATTGTGTTGTTTTCACGAGTCGTGTCAAAAAGGCATAAAATATAGGTCAAATTCATGTTATATGGATTGACACGAATATAACTAGTTTATTAAACAGGTTATGCGGGTTAACACAAATTTGACTAAAACACGATTATAATCAATCAAAACATGCGTACCGCGCCGCGCCTGTATAAAAGGCATCAAACACGGGTTAATTGCTTTATACGATTGGACGCGAATATAACACATTTATTAAACAGGTTATACCGATTAACACAAATTTGATCAAAACACAATTATATTTAACCGTGCCTTGGTTATGTGTCATGTCAAATTTTATCAGCCTTTTTTTATGGTTTCTACTTTCCTTACCTGAGAAATGGCAGCATAGCGAGCAAGTCCCCAAGCTGCTTCCTTCACTGCCAAGGCAGATGGACCATTCGGAATGCTCACAACAGTACGCCTAAACTCATCAATCAATAAGAATACAGGTAAATTAATATACCAGTTTAGCTGAAAACCAGCAAGAAAAAAAAAAAACGGAGCTACGAAACGTACCATTTGGCAAAACGGGCACCCTGCTGGTAGTATGCAGCAGTCCGGGAGGCAAGGCCGTCAAGGCCTTGGCACCATGACTCATCATTGGAGCCAGCCAGAGGCACAAGGCCCTGTTTTTCTCATCATCAAATCCATATATTAGTATTTATTATGTATTAAGAGGGTGGTGCCTTTGAGAGAGTTTATTCTGGCACACATAAGTAATTTAGATGAAAATCATCAAATCCATATATTAGTATTTATTAAGTATTAAGGGTGTTGCGTTTGGGAGAGCGCCCATAATTTCTTTGAGCTTTTAGATGGAAATTAGAATATTTGATAAAAGACATTAAATAATGCAAGATTTGTAACCAAACTATATCCCATGTTTTTTCTTAAAAAATAATCCATTTTGGATTAAAGTGTTACTTTTCATTTCATGTATTTACGTTAGGGCTTAAAAGAAGGGTTAGCTTTTGCTAGAAAACAATAAGGGTATTTTTACTAAAATCATGCCAAAAATTGAGAAGGGGTTCAAATTTCCAAAATTGGGTTTATGAAATGTCATTTGGTCAAATAATCCTAAAAATTATAGGTGTTTGAAAGAGATTATGAAAAAAACATATAAACCCTTTTTAGCTTATTTTAATAAGCTTACCTAAAAACCGGTTCTGACAAAATTCCTTCAACAACTATGAAAATTCCTTTCATGTATGAATGTTTTTTGAAATATGCATCCAAACGAAAGTAATTATGACATAAGTTCTTATAAAATAAGTGTTTAATCAAACTAATTACCCAAACAATGCTTAAATATGATTAAACCATTCCTCCCACACACATGCTTTCAAAGAATCAAAACCATAGTATAAATCAAGCTAACCTTGTCAACTTTAATACCAGGGACAATTTTCTGCTCAACAAGAACATCGACCATCTTCTTCCCCTCAGTGGTGGACTGGTAGAGAGTCTCCTCAAAGAGAATGGCTCCAGAGATGTACTCCCCCAAGCCCGGAGCTGACAACAGAAGGGTTCTGTAAGCCTGCCTGTTAGCTTCGGTATTCTCCAGTCCGATCGACGCCAACCGCTTCCCGCAGGTGGCGTTCGACTCGTCCATGGCGAGGATTCCCCGCCCGGGCGACGCAACCGTTTTCTGCGTTTCAAAAACACATCAAACACAGAGATACATACATTCATTCATACATTCAGCTAGAAAAAAGGGTTTCGGTTTCTAGGGTTTTAGGTATGGATATATACCGCAGTCTTGATGAGCTCGTCGGCGTAGGAGCCGGCCCGGATTGAAAGGCCGGACGGGGGTGTCGGGAGGCACCGGACGGCGGAGACGGAGGTCGGGCGGAGAGCCTGGCCCTTCACCCAGTCGGACTTGTCCAGGACGGGCGAGGACTTGAGGAGAGATGGAGACGATGAGGCCATCATCGGTATTGGTAATAATAGAATGTAGAGAAAGAGATCAACAACAACAGCGGATGGAAAGAAAGCTTGCAGTGAAGCCATTTGCCAAAGCTCTCTACCTCTCTTCAATACCACATAAGGGGACTTCATTATATAAACCATGCACCCCCCGATATGCTACTATCTGAAGATGTCTCCTTTGAGGCTAAGATGCATCCTCTACTAGCAGCTTGCCACGTGGATGATAATTTGCTGACGTGGCATGTCCCGGGTCGTGATCGAAATCAGGGGAATTTTTCCTACCTTATAATAAATTTAATTAAAAAAAAAAAACCATGATTTTTTTTTTTCTTTCTCTGGTGTTGTTGGGTCTAAGTTTTTATGATTTTATTGTCTCATACCTATTAAATGTTGTTTATGTTTATGTACTTATGCTTCTATTTAAGTGTAATTACAATAATGACATTTACTTAATTTCAGCATTCCCAATAATCTTTCTTCCTAAACAAAGCATCTAAATTTCCTTCACTTAAATCGTATTTCCTTTACGCCGACATCGCTTTTGGGAATGAAGACCACTCCATCGGCGGCTCATCATACCATTTTGTTCGACTTTCACTCGTATAATTAAGTTTGAACTCAGTTATAATATCACTTATTGGAAAACCTTATGGACCATTCCTTATCCATATTGGTACGATATTATCTATTTTGGTCTAATCTCTAATGTTTTTTTTTTAAAGCCTTTTCTCTTTCGGAAAAACCCTCATACCAATCGTGATATTATCCATGCTTATATACTCAAAAAACTTCTCATAAGAATCGATGTTGGACATTACGGGACTTGGCGCATTCTCAACATTTGGTTAGTAGACAAACGGTGCTCGCCAATCTCTCTATTGGGGTCCTGAATTAGTCCAAAAGGGAGTAGGTTCATGGGAGATTCCACTTGAGAGGAAATATGAGGCCACGTTTCTTTGATTAATAATGCCATCGTTTTACAGCCGCAAGATTTGATGGAATTCTGATTGTTTATATGGACGGCTGATGGCTTGCCAGGTCATCGAATTTTGTGTGATTAGTTCGGGATTTTTTTGTGCCACGTGGACCAGGTGGGCCCTATTCTAAGCCCAAATCAAATGAATGGAAATGACAGGCCCAAACAGAAAAGGATGTGTGGTCAAGGTTCATTACTTCTCTCTAGAAATAACTACGAGTCTATGGTTGTAATCAAGTGGGGTCGAGTCGATACAGAGTCAAGTTCAAATCAAATGTTATAATACTTGAGTTCAATTTAATAAATTACTTGAACTTAATTGGATTAACTTCAAGAGGAATTGGTTTAAAAAGGATAAAAATAAAAATTATTTATAAAACTAAGCTTTTACTTTTATTATCTTAACATATTCTTACTTTATACAAAATTACCCTTTAATATGTTAAAACCTAAAAAATATTATAAATCTAATCATTTTCTATATATGTCGGACTAAATCATCGTTAAGTTAATATTTAAACAACTCATGCCAAGCTCGTGCTTTAACACAACTTTTATATATATTGGACTTAACCATTATTAAGTTATATTTAAACAAACTTGAAGGGGGTTAAATATAGGTTTGTAACAGTTACAGTAGTTATTTAGTTTGGACTTAACCATAGTTAAGTTATATTTGAATAAACTTAAAAAGTACTGCTTTAGGCCATATTACTGTTAGAGGGGTAAATCTATCAAAAATGATGTAAAAATATCATTCTTTTTTGGGTTTTAAGAAAAGGGGTTAGATTTGTAAATTTTTTTTTTTTTTTTGCTTTTTGTCTTAAATAAGCACTTTAACTTCAAACCTAATTCGAAGATTTACAGCCAGCCGAATACTGGATTGCTGCACCCCCACACAAAGCACTGGCTTGAATATGGCTGAGAGATTTGGGTTCCCTTGCCCAAGCTTGAGCCCAGGAAAATGTTATTCCTAAAGTTCAAAGTCCGGCCTTATGTTTAGTATAGAATTGGGCCGACATCAAACGAGGCCCAAATCGTAGCTCGAATTTAAAGCCCAACCCATTGATCCACCGTTAATCCTCTGGGAGACTTCCGGGATCTTAAAGTGAAAGGATGAATAAGTGAATAACCGATTTGAACCCAATAAATTTTGGGTAGCCTACCGTTTTAAAACATAATTTGAAAAAACAGGTCTGTTTTGTTCATATTTTTTAAAATAGTTTTTGAAAACACAAAAAAGTTGTTCTTGGAAAATCTTGTTTGTTCTTTTATTTTGTGCTTTTTCATAAAATAAAATAAAAAATCTAAAAACCAAAACATATTTTATTAAGCTGTGTTTTTTAATTGAACCAGACCTCTCTCCTCTATGCTTCCATTAGTTGTTTAACGCCGAGGCTTTACCGACTTGAGCTTATCGGCATTGTGAGGCGCAATTCACGCACCCGGCCGTTCTCGTTGCCGCACAACGCATTCCGGACAGTCAACATTCGCTAACACAAACCTCGACACGACACACAAACGTATCAATATTCGGCTAACCCAAACTCAACCTTATTTATTATTCGCAGCGCAAATTACTAATACGACTCAATTTAATTTCGATTATTTAAAACACAAGCACTATAATTAATCATCCGCGATATTTTAACACAAATAACCTATTAAATTTTAAATATGTTTATTGGAATTTTATTTATTTAAATTAATATGAATTATAATTACTAATCATATTAACATAAATAACTCTATTAAATAGGTTAATTAATTAATATAATAATTAAACGGGTCAATTTGAGTCACCGCGGCAGTATTAACACCTAATACGCATTCATTTATTCAACGCTGCAGATCTGATCAACAATAAATACATTCAAAACAAGATTATATTTCTCAACCAAAAACCATCAATAAAAAAACCGTATTGTGCGATCGTTAGTTTCACGCGTTTCGATCATTCTTATCGCCTTTAGTCGCTGCATTAGTGTAAAACTGTTTTATTCTAAACAATAAAACCCAAAAAAATATTGTATTCAAAATTTTTTGTTATAAAAAACATTAAAAAAGAAAACACTAAATTCACGTGATAATAATAATTTTGAGATAACATTTTTTAAAAACAATTGAGATTGTTTATGTTTTTAAAAACTATTCTCAAAAACCGTTTAAAAAAAAAAAGAACTAAAGATACCCTAAATATTTAAACCTATTGTCCCTATTTTTTTTTCTTCTTTGGTATATTTATTCTAATTATTATTTGACTGCCCTTTAATATTATTTTAGACGTTGAGGCCAAGAAAATATCGAATCAACTCTTGTTTTTGTTTGTGTGTGTGTGTGTGTGTTTTTTTTTTCCTATGTTAAAGTCACCTCACACTAAAGCTGTGATAAGTACAACGGTGGTTGCACCTGCAATTCACAAAAATATCCCATAATATTTTTTTTAAATTAAAATTATTTAAGGGAATGTTTCATTATAGTTTTTAAAAATTATTTTATATTCTAAAAAATAAAAAAAATAGAGAGAATATTGTTTCCAATAATTTTTTTTTAAAAGCACGTGCTATCATACCAAAATGCAGTTATTTAAATCTCGTTTCACGAAAATTTTCAACTCTATCGTACCTCGAATACGAAAATTTTCAACGTATTCCACCTTACCATTTCGTAAAATACGCCGATTAATTTGGCTGAAAATAAAGCACAAAGAAAATCCGCTTTTATAAACCATTTTCTCAAAACGCAAGCTTAATTTAAAACAATTAAAACGCTGGCTAAAACGGCGTTACTATTCATTTTTTTGCCATTTGATTTTTGTCTGATTCGCTTATCGCTTTACACTTTTTTTTTTTAGCTATACTTTGCTGCTTACACTTTTTTTGGAATTCTGATAATTGAGGGAACAAGCGAAAAATGCGACATAATCCGTTTTCGATTTATATATAAACGTCTAAAATAATGTGACCATTTTATTTTCGTTTTCAAATTGTTGCCTTATTCTCGTAATCCAAACGCTGCTTTCCTTTGCTTTAAAAGCCAATTTAAAAAACATAAAATTTTCTACCTACTAAACAGGGCCTTATGTTTTCAAAAACCGCTCTTAAAACTAGTTTTAAAAAACATGAACCAAATATGTCTTAACATTTTTTCTTGAAAAATAATCAATTTTTTGAAAAAAATGTTAGTCTACATCTTATGTATTTATATTATCTTTTAAAATGATAGTATTTTTTATAAAAATGTAAGATGATTTTTTTTTAAATTATGCAGTACTGGATGGACACCTCAAATTTTCAAATTTGAGTTTTCAGAAGTTCCATTTTTAGTCTTAAATCATCCCTTTATATCATTATATTTCTCGATTAAATGGTTATTTCACAAAAATATATATTTTTAATTTATTTTTTCATATTTTTATCATAATACGATCAGACAGAGACATCAAATGAAACCATGGTCATTAGTAAGGATGGCAATTTGTATTGGCATGTCATGTCAACATATAAGTATTTTCCTATATTCGTTAACCCGAACACAGAACGAAAAACATGACCCAATTAGTAGTTGAGTAACACGACCCGACACGCATAATCCGTTTATTAACTTGGTCATTTAAATTAATATAATTTATAACCAATACATCAATATTTAACACAAATAATATATTAAATAAGTTAATATGAGTTAAATATTAATTTACATAATAATTAATCAGATCAATTCAAGTAAATTTTGTGTTATATGGATTGACACTTAATGTGTTTTCTTTAATGTAGTTTTTATTAATCGGTGAACTGAACTCCCACTTGACTTTATTTCATAAAGCCAGATATTGCGATTCTTACTGGGCTAATACGGATCTGGCAGATGTGGGTCGGCACGACCCGCCGTAATGAGGGCCCGTGGTCAAGACTTATAAATATAAAGCTCAAGTCCTCCCTAACCCTAAAGGATATTGCTATTTTTTTTACTCACATACGTAATCGTAAAGATTTTCTAACTCGCGAATGCATAGCCTCATTGTTCACACAGCCATGGACACATGATAGCTTTTATAAGATTCGGTAGATCGTGATTTATATAGAGTCTTCACCGATTCCGCATCGTTGAAGCCACACGATTCCAAATCGTGATGTTATTTTTGGGATTCTTATATTATTGCGTTAGATTCTAATTATACGATCTATAAGATTTTCACGTGTCCTACAACGAATACACTCGGTTTATTAAATGGGTTATACAAATCAACATAAATTCGATAAAAATATGATTATACTCAACTTAAACATTAAATTTGTTTTAATAAAATTATAGTTATCATAAAATTATGAAATATATATACTTTTAAACCGATTAATCGTATTATTAACGTAAATACAACGTAATCCTTTAAAGTTTTTGACAAAGACAAGTTGTCCTGCTTCATTGAATAGATCAAATTATTCTATTTATAAAAAAAAGTTGACATTTTATTTAATTGAAAGGATGGGACGGCTGTCAAAGCGCGCCAACAGCAACAGAAGCAGCCACAGTAACGGTTAAAAATGCCGACTCCAGAAGCCAGATATTTTAGGGGGGGCGGAGGGGAAAATATCTATGGTCGATCATTACATAAAACGTGACGTGGCGGCGTGTAGCTGTTTGACACGTGTAAAAGTTCTGACAGCTGGCGGCTTCTCATCTGCCCCGCCCCTCTCCCCCCCTCCCCTCTCTCTCTTTCCTCACCTACATCTTCCTTGTAAACATAACAATGTTTTGGAGTTTTCAGTGAAAATGGAGGGTTTCAGAGCCGCAGCCATGGATTCTCCGCAGGATCGGCAGACCGCCGGCGTCGGCCGTGGGGAATCTGCTCAGTTTCTTGGCCAGGAAGTAACCTCCGGTCCGGTAAAGAGAAATGCTCTTTAGGTTTTTTAATGATTATTCGGTGCTTTTTTTGGGGATTTGTGTGTGATATTGTTCTTTAATCTAGGTGTCTGAAACGCCATAAATTGTTGGATAATGATAATAAATAATAATAAGCTTAACTATCTGTTTTGCTGCCGCTGATTTTTTAAATTCTGAGGAGAAGAAATTGGTGTTGATTCGTACTCGGATTTTCCCGAGAAAATGGAGATAGATTTGTCAAGCTATATTTTTGCGGTGTTTTATGGTGCATTTGAGTTGATTGTGTTATACGGTTTTTTGATTGAATTCAACACGAGTTTCTTAGATTTGATTTATCATAATGGCAACCTAAGTTTCTATACTTTGAATTGTTCATTTCTTTTTTCTTTTTTTTTTAAAGAAATTTTTTAAAATTGTTTTTCATATTTTAATTCTTTAATTGTGAAAAACATTCGATTACTATCCTTTCTTAAAGTTTAGAGCTTATATCATGGAGTTTTCAAAACTAGCTATCCGGTTTTTAAAAGAACTGAAGATAATAACTTTTATTTATTCTTTAATATTTTTCTCAATTGTTATAAATAAAAAATTAATTTTTATAAAAGCAGCCAAATGAACTCTTTTTTTTTTTTAAATTATTTTTGAAAACATTATTAAATAGCCTTTGCTGAAGAAATGGCATATTTCTTAATATATTTAAGTTGGCAATATTAGGTGGAGCTGTTGAGTATGCTTTCTGTATTCCAAATATTAGTTCGGGCCATTTGTCTCAGCTAGCATGCTTTTTTACTGGCTAAACACTTTGGGGCTATAATATGTTAAACTATTCTGATTCAAAACCCGGGACCACTCTCATTTATATGCTCTGCCTTTTTATAAGAAAATAAAAAGAAAAAAAGATTAAGAAAATGGAACGATTATAAGAATAGGTAAAAAGTTAATACATTAGCGTTCTAGGTGTTCTAAAACATTTTTCTGAAAAAAAAAAAGAGTAAGGACTTGTTCTTAAGAACAGTTTTTAAAAACATAAAAAACACTAAAAAGGTATTCACTAAAAACTCTTATTTGTTCTTTAAATTTAGTATTTTTTGTGTTTTTTATGTTTTTTTTTTTTTTTAATTGAAACCAAATATGATTTCCTTCTTTTCCTTATTGTCCTTATTTTTTAGAATAGAAAACAATTTTAAAAAACAGTAAACATAGAAGCCTTAATTTTTCTTAGTCTTTTTCCTTGAGCCAAACAGAGTTAGATTATGTTTGGATCTTGGGAAATTTTAAAGAAAATAAAAAGAAATAGGTAAAAAGTTAATACATTTAGCTTTAAAGGTGTTCTCTAACATTTTTTAGAAAAAAAAAGTTAGGAGCCTGTTTGGTTCCTGTTTTTTAACATAGTTTTTGAACACAAAAAGAACTCCAAAAATGTTTTTTCCCAAAACTCTTCTTTGTTTTTTAGGAAAAAACAAACTGGAAACCATATATGTTTTCTTTGTTTTTTGCTCTCTTGCTGGCAACGTAAAAATACAAAAATCTGCAACAAACTAAATTCTCTTATTTTTCTTGCAAGATTTTCCCCTCGAGCCAAACAGAGAATTTATGTCATCTGGTTGTTATCCTATTAATTTCTTATCAGGAGGGTGGAGAGACACAGCCTTTGTCCACAAAATGGACAGATGAGAAGCATAGTTCGTATCTCAATTCCATGGAAGCTTCGTTTGTAAAACCAAAGATATTGATTCTTCTGATCTTCTTGGTTGGCCGCCGAGAAAATGGAATCCATCACTACCACAACCATCCTCACAGAAGCATTCCAACACATGCATATCATCCTCCGGCCAGGTCGGAACTGTTTCCCGCGTTGTCTTCTTCTCCTTTCCATGTGTTTCTTGCTCTACGCATTCATAATTCCTTTCTGTCTTTGATTTCCAGTTCAAGGTTCTTCGAGGAGGGTTGTGGCAGAAGATGAAGTTAGCAAGAGCTGAAAATCAGCTGCATTCTGATATTCAATCCAATCCATGGATCAGGCATTTCAGATCTTCGAAACGAGGCCGGGATTCGGGATCGCCGTTTCCTCAGGAGGAGGATGATGCTTCCATGAGTAAAGCAGTCCGGCGGAAAGGGAAACAGGCGGTGTCTTGTGGAGGCGCCACCACTTCCAGGCAATCTCTGTACCATCAGGCCTCTGTTGGCAGCAATATAGGTAGTTCTTACTTTTTAACCTTTTTTTTTTTTTTACTCCTTTAGGCTACTGTTCTTGAAAACTGTTTTTAATTACTGTTCGAGACCGGTCTTTTTCGTTTTCTAATAGAAAACACGGAAAAACATGGAAAACAACTTTTAGTCGTTTTCTGAAAATAGTCTTTTTGAGAACACGAAGAACGAAAAATAAAACATCCAGAACAATCTCTTTCACCAAACATGTTTTAACTGTCTTTTTTTGTTCTTGAGAACAAAAAACTGTTGTTAAGAACAGCAATTAAAAAGCACCTTAATCACTTGGGGTTAGGCTACCATTTATAATAAAGCACATTCAAACGAGTTTTGTCCCAAAATAATACATTTAAAAAGCGATTTAATATGTTTTTTAAATGCTAAACAGTGTCTGTCAGCGCAGTTGGTAGTATGATTTTAAATTTTTTAAAGTTAAAATTGTAGTTGTTGACTTATGGTTTTAAATTTTTTAAAGGTAAAACTTTAGTTATTGATTACGGTTTTAAGATTGAAGTTAAAACCGTAGTTATAAACTATGGTTTTAAGCAATAGTTTGAGAATTATTTTTAAAAGCGTATTAAGTAGTATTTTTTAATTATTATTGAGACATAACTCAGCAACATTCTAAACATGTTCTCCTCCATATTTCTGCAGGACAGATAAACCAAACACCACAAGTTGAGGGTCAATTCCGTTTGTAATAATATGTTCTTAACCATATTGATATCATAATCTCGGGGTTTAAGAAGTCTTCACAACTTTAAAATGTGTTTACTTGATTAAGTAAAAATCTATATCCATATGAAACCAAAGAACTTTTTTTTTGTGTAAGATAATATAATTTGAGTGCGATATTCCATATTGAGATTGGAGATCGACCCTTATATCATTTGTAACAATCCACTCCCAATCATGTTGATACTATTAGCCCCGACTTTAAATGGCCTTTACAACTTTAAAATGCCTCCATGCTTATATAAAACCAATAACTTCTTCCCATCCAAGACAATCTTAACCACATTAAAACTTCTTCTCTAAACTGTAAGATACTATCTACTTTGAAGATATTACATCTTAATTGTTTTGTGTGGATTATAAGTTATTCTGAGGGAAAAGGTGCATAAATGTCTTTCACTTATAGCTTATATGTCCAATTTAGCCTTTGAGTTTTTTTTTTCGATCCACATGTGTCCTTAACTTTAGGGCTGCAGCTCATCCATGCCCTTGTCGGCACGAGTTTGTATGAGCAAGCCCAGGAGGCTGTCGCGCGTGGCGAGCCCCGTGTCGATGGTCGTTTATTGGGCGTTTGGAGTTCGTAACGTTGAGGCATGAATGAGTTCTTCTGTAAAACATTGGATCTATGGCTAAATTGGATCTACGACTTAAAAAAAAAACTTATGAGCTAAACTGAATATACGGCTATAAGTCATGAACATTCATGCACCTTATCCTGTTATTTTGTTGTACGAGAAACAAAAGTTGGACATCTCATATCGACTATGTTGGTAGAACCTATATATATATATATTTAATCATATTTCATGGTTAGATGAAATGAAACATTTTGAACGTTTTGGATCTTGCAGAAGTATCAGACCAGAACTTTGTGGAGGATAAAAATGAAGGCGATACAAAAAGGATGAAGACTACACCAAGTAGTTGATCAAGTAGGGTCTGCTGATAACTGTTTAGATTCAATCATCAAAATGGAGGAAATTGATGGCTTATTATTCCATCCAAACTTCGCCATGCGAATCAACAACAAAGGAAGAAAGTGTGTCACTTTTCTTGTTCTTTTTTTTTTTCTTTTTTTTTAATAGTGGATGTTCGAATCGAACTGCAGTATCACCGGCCCAGTCTGCGGGGGCACAGCACCGGTCGAGTAAACTCTCTAGTGCTCCCTAAAAGGACTTGAATCCGTAGCTATTTATATATTAAAATTAAAGACTGCGTCATTAAAACTGGGATAACTGCTTATTCTTCCGTATTACGAGTCGTGTTATGTATAGTCAGATATATATATATATTAGTGTAAATGAAAACTATTTATGATGTTTGGGAGGATATTAAAAATGATTAATTTTTTAATGGCTTGAAAACTATGAGATTTATAATTTTTAATAGAAAGAAATTAGAATTTTTTTTTATTCACCTCGCATTTATATCGTTATAGTTAGGGTGGTAGTATGCGTGCGTCGTATATTAAATGTGTAACAAGTATTATAATGTATTTGTGAATACAAAATAAATGGATAAAAAATAACAAATTTAAATATGACCCAATTAGTTAAATAAGATATTTATTAATTTTGTAATTTAAAATAATATAAATTACAATCAATTTATTAATATTTAATATAAATAATATATTAAATGAATTAATTTAGGTTAAATATTAATTAATATTAATACGGATCAAATCTATAAATTAACATGAATATAACATATTTATTAAATGGATTATGTGGTTCAATTGTAATATGAATTTGACTTAAATATGATTATATTAAATCTAGACTAGTAAAAAACATGTTAAATTCATATCATCATTGCAGGCTGTGTTAAATTTTGTCGAGTCTTATTATAGTATTCTATTTTTATAGAAACTCTTAAACCCCTTGTAAATTTACACTTTTGTTATTTTTATTTGTTTTATATTATATCATTATAGTATTATATAAACAAGAAAAAGTATTTAAAATAAAATTTTGGGAAAAAAAATAGACGAAAAGGAATTGGTTTTGAATTAAATTCATTAAAGAATTAATTTAGAGCCTTCTTATTCAAAAATGTTAAATTTCAGAAATAAATTTATTTTTTAATGTTAAAATCACATAAAAAATTATATTCGCATCTAATCATCTAAATTCCTCGTTTTGAAGTTTCCGAAAACCATTTTTCCCACCACGCCAAACGGAGAAACCTTGGTCGAAACCCTAAGAGAGCGTTGCCCTCCGATCTCCGACCGCTGTCCGATTCAATCATTCCCGCGGTATTTCCGGGAATTCGCGGACTTCGGCGGCGCATTATCCGTACTGCGATCGGTACGGAATTGAATGGTATTGTTCCATTTTTAGGATGCCGCCATTTTTATCGACGGCAAGGACCATTGGGTCTTTGATGAGGTCTTCGAAGAAATTCAATGAGATTCGATGCGTCAGGAGCTGTAAACCGGTGCTTGGTCGCAGGGATTTGATCGGAAGTGTTATTCAAACGAGGCGTTTTCTAGGTTGTGGAGACGGAGAAGAGGGCGGTGTTCTGTCGAAAGTGTACGAGGAGAAGCGCGTTTTGGGGTAATTTTTCTTGGTTTCGACAAAACAGTGCATGGATTGGTGTTTTCTTTGCTATTTCGTGGTTATTAGGCAAAAGTTTAGGTGATCTGCATTGAATAAGGTTTTGATTTCTTTCTGTCCTTCGTTGGTTTATGAGAAATAGGAGAAAATGAACTTGAAATTTCGAATATGATGTCTCAGGTTGTTTTGCAGTAACAGAGAAATCGGGCAACTAGGTAGAATTCCATTATTTTTCCTCAACCAAATGGAGCATTATTGAAAAAAAAGCGCTCGAAAGGGCTTCATTTGTTTTTTTTTTTTTTTGGGGGGGAAAGATTTTAAGCTGTTTGAGAAATGTTTTTGGAAACAGTTATAACATGAAATAGTTCTCTAACTCAAATAAGTTATTTTTTTTTTCTATTTTGGTCTGAAAATAACTTGTCCTCTTAGAACAGATTTGAGAGGTTTTTAAATGTTTTCTGTAGAGTACCGCCATCTGAGAAACAATTGAACAATGGAGAATACTTTGAGAATTTATTTTCCATGTTTGCATTCCCAAACTAGAATTTCTTACTCAAAGCAATTGATAAATCATCTAAGAACTGTTTTCAAAAACTTTTTGTGAAAAAATGTTTTCAAAAAATGTTGCTGAACTGGCAGCTGATTTTAGCTGTGACGTGTTGCCATTCTATCACATAGCTAGAGCACCATTTGCACGATAAGAACTTATTAAAATTTTCTCACTATCTCTATTTGCATCCTTTTATTGACATATGCACCCCATCATCAATGGCCAAGTCATGCTTCATGTTTTCATCTCTGAACTTATCTGAGCTATGCTTATTTTATGAGCTTATGGTTTCTCTAATTGTCAATGCTCTATTATGTTTATCTTTCCTCTCAAAAATTTTTCTCTATTATTTTTTTCTAATGCTTAGCTATATAAGACATAATGAGATTAAATTGAATCTAAATTTTTTGTTCCATTAACTAATATAGTAGCTTCCTTCGTAGTTAATGGTCTTACCTGATGATTGGCCTTCGCCTAATGAATTATTGTTTTGGCTTCTGTTCATCAACCCGTGTTCCCTAGAGAAAAGGGTTGACATAGTTTCTGGTTATCAGGTACACTCCCGAGCAGTTATTCGATGTTGTTGCAGCAGTTGATCTGTATCACGGTTTCGTTCCCTGGTGTCAGCGATCAGAGATAATTAAACGTCATCCAGATGGATCATTTGATGCAGAGCTTGAGATTGGTTTTAAATTTCTTGTTGAAAGCTATATTTCACATGTTGAGTTAAATAGAGCAAAGACGATAAAGGTATTGAAGTTGGTCTTAGAATTTGTACTGTTTTCGTATTTTTCCCCTTTTTTATTAATGGGAAATTAATTAAAATATTGTTTAGTTTTCACAATAAAAAAGATAACCATAAATAACGTGTTTCCTCTGGTTTTAAGTCGATAAGTAAGGAGCTGAAATGAGCATGGGTAAGCCTAGATGATTGGGGAAGATAATAAGTTTTAAAATGGTTTTAGAGTTAAAAGAATGATTTTGGATAAGGGTAAGGAAAAAATTGGCTGTGGTAGAAGGTTTTCTTTAAGGTCTGAAATAAAAGTTGCCAAAATTAAGAAACTACTTGATGTCTTGGATCTAGGATTTGACTCTCTTTTGTGCCAAACCAGAACTATATCAGCCTGCCTCTACTTCTGTGAGCCAACAAGTGGTCTCATGGATGGTTAGATTTTCTCTTTATTCAATACCGATGTGTTTTTTCAAATGCTTGAAACGGGTCTTCCTAGGTTTTTCTTGCTATGTATGTGATTTTTGCATCCTTGTTTTTTATTTTCATGTGGTTTTTTGTTGGCATTCATGTGAAGATTTATTTTATTCTGTTTTACTTGCAGACAACTGTCTCAGAGAGTTCCGTTTTTGACCATTTGATAAATATATGGGAATTCAATCCGGGACCAATTCCAGGAACATGCGACCTTCATTTCTTAGTGGATTTTAAGTTCCAATCACCACTTTATCGACAGGTAATGTTCTTTGGTGAATTTTTTATTGTCTTACTGAGACATCTCTCGCTCTGCAAACTTCTGAGTCATGCCTGCTATTGTTTTTCTGTTTTTCACGAATGAATGAATGACCAAGGCGTCACTGCATGAGATGGTTGTAATGAATCATGACCTGTGGATATTCATGGAAATGGCAGATATCATGTGTCCCAAATCCTTGTCCTTTTTTTTTTTGAAACAAAAGTGTATTCAAAAAAAAAAAAATCCTAGTCCACTTAAAATGCCTCTTTTACCTCCAGTTTTGCTGCATAAAGCCCATCTCCAACAAAAGTAGGATCACCATCTTCATCACAAACACTATTATTTGTACCAATAAAAACCAACAAACGCTATCTTCCCTGGGTGATCTTACCGTTTATGCCAACACTACCACCCACACCAGCACCTATCACTTCCATTAACGACACCAGCTAGCAGCACTGTTAATGCCTCTAAGATACCAAATACCGCAATGCTGTCACCTTTAGCTCCTCCATGTCCGATTCACCACACCACGCCTGCTGTCATTGGCTGCAGCTATGTTTAGGCCTGGTCATTTTGGGGTATGCTTCTGGACATATGTCCATATATAAGAAATCGCACAAACATTCTTATCCTGAGCCCTTCTTTAGCTGTACCAAGCAGCATGCATAAACACCAGAACCAAAGGAACCAATGCTTATTATCAACCTAGTTACATCCTAGTGCGGTTCTCTCATCACCTCTCCTCTGGAAGCCCTAGTTCCTTCTATTCTTTCTTTTCATCCCCGTTAGAAAAGAGGGGTGGTTTTTTGGTTCTCATCTTGATTTTGATTGATATGATTTCAGGGTATAGAGGTTTGAGACTTAATTTGTATTCAATTTGAAACTAGATAGTTGAGAGAATTGGAAGGTGAAACATTTTAGTTCATTGATGGGGTTTCTGGATGGAACTACACAGGTGGCATCTGTGTTCTTCAAGGAGGTGGTGGCTCGACTGGTTGGTTCATTCAGTGACCGTTGCCGCGTGATTTATGGACCAGGAGTGCCAGTACTAGAAAACCCTTACGAACACAGGCTATGATAAAGTTCATTTTCCATTCAACTGGATATGGTTCATGTTTTTGTACCCTGTCCAGCCACCTCTCCTTGATTGGTGATTATTCATAACTTACATAAAGATTGAGAATCTTATTTTTTTTCATGCATTTGTTTCATTACTTTAGTAGTTGTTCATTGTTTATTCAGGTGGGCAATGTACATTGAAATATACCATCGAACACCTACATGGAACATGTAGATGAGATGGTTGGGATCTCTCATAATTTAATCAATGGTCTCGAGTTCGAGTCTTGAGAATACAATTTTGTTATATGATAGAGTTTTACCGTTTTTGTGAGGATTAGTTTAGGGGGTGTAGTATGGTTTAAAGTCACCTTTCTTTCTTGTGTGTTTGGATACTTTGAGGACACCTCATGCTAAAAAAGATATGCATATTGAAATATGGCACCAATATATCAAATATGTCAGAATATATTTGATATTAACAGGTTTGACGTGGAATCCATGGAATGAAAAATTCTGATTAGATTAGGTCCACTTTGACAACACTTTTGAGTTGAGACAGTTATTTAAATTTGATTTCAAAGCATTACCCTCTTTTTTCAAACAAACTTTGAAAAACCAGTTGGTCTTCTCTTGAAAATCCGTCCATTTTCTAAAATGAAAAATAAGACCTTTACAAGCTTTTCTACTTTGTCGCATAGGGTGTAATCGATGCAAAGCCAAACTTGAGTCGAGCTTGAATCACAAAAATAATCGAGCTACATGAACTCGACTCCAACTCGATTAATAAAATATGTAAAGCTCGATTAAACTTTCGAACAGCTCAAATTAAGTAGAGTATTGTGATACTCATAAGCTTTGACTCGACAAGCTCTGATTATCCGGGTGAATCGAGCATTCCCAAAGTGAGACTCGATGACTCACGAGTAACTTGTCTCATTTATACCCATAAACCCTACCATAAAGAAAGAGATCAACATGAAACAGAGAGAGTGATGTGTATAAACAAAGATTAGAAACCCCAGAATGCAAACTCACGATTAATCCCTTTTATTGGTGAAACTTAAATTAAACTAAATGCATCTTGTTGA
The DNA here is from genome assembly GCA_016808115.1 of Tetrastigma voinierianum. Taxonomy (NCBI): domain Eukaryota; kingdom Viridiplantae; phylum Streptophyta; class Magnoliopsida; order Vitales; family Vitaceae; genus Tetrastigma; species Tetrastigma voinierianum. Next base: position 38,832 of record JAEQBH010003372.1, read on the forward strand.
TATATGATTCTAACACAACATTCTTAACCAGATTTTTTACCCAAAGACAAGTCTGCGATGCCAGAAACGAGATCGTCAAGTAGCTCCTCCCCTTTCAAATCTTTCAACTGTCCTAAATCATCAAAAGCTACTGATGTCGTAGATGGTAAGGAACTCTCTGTGAGAGCCTTCTTCAACCCTAGAATGAGTTCATCATCTTCCTCAGCTGGGATTTCCAAATCCCAGACCTTGAAGATATCGTCAGTGGATGGCTCTGCCTCGTCTCCTAAAGAACCGAAATCGGCGTTCTCCATTCTCTGCTGCTGCTCCTCATTGTAACTCGGCAGAAAAACATTTCCCAAGTGGGTTCCGGCCCAGAATTTACAAGCTTCTTCTTGGTCGTTGTCTGAGATGTCATAATCACAGCTTTCTTCCTCTTCGTTTATAGGAATGGGATAATCATCTGTGGTTGGCAGAAGAAGATCGTTATCTGCCTCATCATTAGACATAAGTACCTCCATGTCTGCTCTGCTTGGGAAAATTTTATCCCTGCCGTCGGATTTGGCGAGAGAATTGGGTTGAACATTGAGGATTTCTAGTAAGGCGTCTTTCAGAGAATTCCAGTCGCTTTCAGGAACTTCAGGATCTTTAATCAGGCAGGAATCAACCCAGGCGACGTCTTCAGGAGAAAGCGAACCTGCGTTTTGGTTTTGGTTGGAATTGAGAAGAAACGAAGAAACCGAACCTTCTGTCATAACTTCATCACCCACAGCCATGCCTGCAAGGTGTGGGCCAAAGCTCCTCATGAATGCTTGGTGCGAAGCTAACAGAATTGGAGGGTGTAGTTAAGGAGACCGTTAATTTAACAAAATGGAAGTAATTACTGAGATGGAAAAATTAATGATCATCACAGAAGAAGAGACTTTCAGGGCTGTAAGTCGATCTCAGCCCAAGAGATCTAAACCTCTTTATACAAATCCAAACTGTCCCTTAGCAAGACAAATCTTCTTCCATAAAAAGAAAGAGAAAAATGGAGATGATTAGGGATAATAAAAACACCGTGAACTAGGAAGAGGAAAGATTAGGATACAAACCCGCGAGGGTTTAATTTCGTTTGACATATTTCAACTCTATTAATAATTTTTATTCCTTGTCTTATGGGGTATATAGTGGATAAAAGAACAGAGGAGTCATGTTTTCTAATTCATTTTTTTGTCTTCAAACGCATTACAGCAAAACAGAATCAACTTTCACTAATTTATTTCTTGATCTTAATTAAAAAAAGTACAACTGAACCTGTGAACCACCGTATTTCCTAGATTTCAAAGTTTTATGTGTGCCTAGGATTATCATTAAACATGGCCCCAAGATGAGTAGTACCATTACTTTAAAAATGCTTTAAGGATTGTAATAGCATGGAAATTGTGAGGCTAAGGATGTAACAACTAGAAGAGAGATCTTGTTCAGTGATACTTTGATGAACACGATTAAATGAAGGGTTGATCTCATCTAAAGATGTACAAATCTATTTTATCAATTGGTAAGCAAATACTAAACCGGAGCGAAACACAGTGGGATCCCTTTTTCCAATATCCGATGTGATTTGTAAAAGCTTAGTAGAGGAAATATCAACCAAATGAGTAAATCAAATTGAACATTATTTTTGTTTAGTAGGTAGAAAATTTTACATTTTATATAATTGGCTTTTAAAACAAAGGAAAGCAGCGTTTAATTCACGAGAATAAAGAGCGAAAACAAATTTTGAAAACAAAGAAAATGAATTCACTATTTTCAACATTTTATATATAAATCAGAAAACAGGTAAAAGTTGTTTTCCTTGTTTTCGAATAGAAATTCAGTAAAATGGGGTTGAAAATGAAAATATTTTGACGGAATTCAAGTCTGAAGCGTATTTCTGAAAATGAAAACTAAAGATTAGAATAAATTAGAAAATTTTCGTAATGCAGATTTTGGATAGAGTTGAAAATTTTTCGTGAACCCATGAGACTCTTCCTATGCTTGCGGAAAGAGATAAAATTGGCTCATTGCAGGTATAAGATCAAGGTTGATCTAATTGTCTCCAATTTGATTATCTTTCTCTATTTTCTGTTTTGCTTCTTTATGTTGTCTATGCTTCTTGAAGGATTCCTCAATATTCCCTTTGTTAAATTTCCAGATTTCTCAACAAAAAGATATATATATATATATATATATATATATATATATATATATCTCTATATATATATATATAGAGAGAGAGAGAGAGAGAGAGAGAGAGACTCCAAAAATATGGAATAAGACTTTGGTGTAATGTAGAGGAGCATGTTATTCCATATAAAATATCTGGCTTAATGCAACGTTCTATGAGCAATATTTGTGCATCAAACCGTCATCTCATAGCATTTCAAAATTATTAGTTTCCTGGGTGAAGGTGCCCTCCATTTAGGTTAAGCTGATTTATTGGCTTCCCTCAAAGTTAATTTTTTTATTATGGAAACTGCATGAAAGAAACTCTAACCACTGACCAACTAATGAGGAAGATGGAGTTATGGCCTATAAATGTCGCTTTTGTAAATAGACTTTTGGATAATGATTTATGTCGTTCTCCCTGTTTGGTGAATACTCCCCCGTCCTAAATCCAGTTAGGGATGTTATTCTTAGTTGGTGTGGTGCTTTTGTGGGAGCTAGTCCACAACAGTTTGGCGACTAATACGCTTGCATCATTTAGGCATACACTCTGAAAAACTTTCTAAGGCATGGAATATTCAAGCTTGGAGATGAGAAGTATTTGCATGGTATAGTAAAGGATCGGGTTATTTTTTACCCTCTTTGGACTTTTTTTGTTAGAAAGAGGATTGTTTTTCAGAAACAAGTATTGGTTTGTGAGATTCTTGTAAGCATTGTGTAGTTGCTGATGCCCTTTTCTATTAAGGGTTTCGGGGTTTCTTTTTTTGATAGGCAGACGAAGCAATATATTAAGATAGAAAAAGAAGCCTCACGGACAACCCTAAAGCATATACAAGACGTAAACTAAGGGAGACCGAAGGCCAATACAAAAAGGGGTTTCAGGGTTTCTAAACCAGGTGTTTATTTACCTATCGAAAAATCATAGGGTCTGAAGTCAACTACTAATTCCTGAAGAAAATAAAATCTTGACCACCTGAAGCAATGCCAACAAGATCTTAGGGCTTTTCAGCTACCCAGTAAGCAAATGTCGAATGAATAGACCCATGCACTTGAATACACAATCATAACTCAACAACGATACTAACCTATATCACAAATGGATGATGATCCCTAATAAGTAATATCAAGATATCAATTCATTGGTGCTGATTAGCCTCTATTCTAGCACTCATCAAGGGATTAGAACGACTTCTTTGAAAACTAACCAAAGTTACAGAATCCGAAAAAGCTGCAAAACACCCACAAAGCCTTCTTTAACAGAAAGTTACAAAAATTGTTCTTAACCACAACCAAAAATACTTTCAAGCTAAACACATACTTATAGAGAGATACAAACAACTTGGAATTTTCTGTAATTAGGCTGGACTTGCCTAAAGTAATTTCAATCCCTTAAGCTATGTTTGGTCCCTAAAAAATTTAAGGGAAAATTCTAGCCAAAGAAAATAAAGAGGAAAATTCGAAGGAAAGAAACAATGAAAGAAAATAAAAATAGAGTTAAATCCAGCACATTATTTTATTTATTACTTCAAAGCCATTTTATTTATTTTAACTAATCAATATAAAGATTAAATAATTTAAGAATATGTAAATTTGTAAGTAATTTATTTATATATGATTTTCTTTTGAGATTTGAGATTTTTTATTAGGACCCAAACATTATAAAAAATATTTTCCTTTGTCTTTCCTTTATTACTTTCCAAGAAAACAGACAATCTCAGTAATTCATAAGCACTTTGAGGCTCAAAGAGCAAAAAATCTTTATGGCTCTTAAAGGCACGAAAACTGGTTCCAAAATGCAGCCAAGAGAGTAACTTAACTACAGTTGCTTCAAAATTAACTTACCCTGCCCATTTACCACCCGTTTGGCTGCCGAGAAAACAATCAGAAAGAGGAAAGGGGAAAATCACAATATAGACGTTAAATACTTTCCCAATTATTTCCCTAGCCAAGAAAAAAAATAAACCTGCAACATACACTCCCCAAAAATATATAAATAATTAAATAAGCTCAATTCTCTGATTTAATTCACCTAAAACTCGATATATCCAAAAATTTGAAAAAACACAAGCACAAACAAAAACATGACGAAAAATAACAACAAGCAACAGTTCCATCATTTTCTTCTCCTCCACATTTCTCAATGTGAAACAAAGAAATCGAAACAAATAATATGGCAGTGAATCTAGACATAAATTGACATGATATTTAAAACCTAATCCACATAGAAATAATATCATTACCTCTGATATCGTTGCTCCGATTGCCCGTTGCCGTAAACTCAGAAATTGGAGCTAATATTGAGAATGAAGAGCTTCCGAGAAGAAGAGTCAGTGACGTTCTGCAGACAGTTGGAATAATTTTGCCTTCTGGATGATTTTATTTTCGTATAAAGTATGACCGACTCTTGAGATATTCTTTGTAAATAAATCTCTTTTATATTTTTTAATATATGGAATGTAATATAAGTTACATATTAAAGCCTTTCTACCTCTTGTAGAAATTTAAAAATCAGATCGGATCGATCGATCGGCTGTCGATCCATGACTTTTTCGATTCTAGTTCAATCACAATTCAATCATCGATTCAATCCTATATCGTCAATCGATAATTTTTTAGATTTGGTCGTACATTCGGTTTTAAAAGCGTTGAAGACAGAACATATGAAAGGAATGATCGGTGATCTCAGTTGGAATGAATTTATTACATTAAAACTAAAGTATTTAATATGATGGAACGTTCAATGTTTCAAAAAATATAGTGTATAATAAGGGGAAAGATTCGAGTTCGAGTCTTAATTAAAACAATTTACTACGTTATAATTAAAGTATTTAGCAGTCAAAAATATAAAAATAATGAGAAATTAGTATGACATATAAGTAGAGTTAATACATCTTTACAGAAATTAACTTAGATCAAATGATTATAAATTACATACTATTTTTTTGTAGACCTCTCAATAAAATCGAATTGGTAAAATAGTTTATAAAGCGTTAAGCAATGAGGATTGAATGCGAGATATGGTATGAGCAAATGCGACCTGCGTACTTATTTAGCATAACAGACGCGTCATGGTCGACAAAAAAAATATACCTAATTGGAATGGGACAAGTTGTGGCTCACGGCAGTGATCGTGTGAGCGGCCGAAATACGATCAACGTGTGATCCATATAAGTGTCGGCTGCCCTTTCAATCATTGGAGTGGTTAGGATTGGATACTCGAGTAAACAGGTCGTCTCGGACATTGGAGATAAAATTAGCGAAACATGTGTTATTGTTCACTTTGACAAGCGTTACGACGCAATTAATATATAAATTAATGAATAACGTAGGGATATTGAAGACCACTTATAATTGTTCATAACCTTCTACCATAGCCTATAATGGGTATATAATGTAAAGAAAATGTACCTAAAAGGATTTAGTTATGTTTTTGAAAAAATAATGACAATTAATTTGAAATGACATAAGACCTTTCCATTAATGGTAATAATTTTTTTAATTGGAACCGTCAATAGAAGTCTATCTCTATATAAGAAAAGGGTTTTTAATTTTAAGGTGAGTTTAAAGGTGAGTCTCGATGCATTAATGGAAGCAAAATAACCCCTTGAGATCTGTCAAAAAGTGGTAGAATGAGATGAAGTGTAGAGAAGTTCCTTATTGAGTCCCAAGTGGACCAAATATTAAAATTAAAAAAACATATAATAGAAGTAAGTTAAGTGAACAAGTTTAAGGTTTGATCAAGAACCTTAGTAAATGGAACCTTAGTTTGAAAAAAAAATATTAAGGAAAGTAAACATATCAAACTACGATAAAACAAAGTTATATCTAATTATTGAATTGCTAATGGGTTGATTTAGGTAGTTTTTTTTTTGTTACCACTACGGTAATATATAAAGTCAATAGATGCAAAAAAATATATATATTTATAAAATACAAGTTTTATTCACATGCTATTTTCCTTATCATGATTTGTTTTATTTCATATTTAGAGGCGCTTTTTGTTTTTGTTGCCAATGTTAATATAATTTTTATTTGCCAAGGGTTGTTTATTTTTTATTTTGTTCGGTTGTTTGTTTTAAAAATTTTTACAACATATTGCATAAATTTTTTTAAAAAGTTTTGAATAGAAAAAATGAAAATATTTTGTTTTTTCTATTCAAAAAAAGTCATTTTTTACAAAAAAAAAAAAAAAAAAACTCCCACCATTTCTTATCAATTCTTATAATAAGGAGAAAGTATCAGTGACATACTTCTTATGGATGATATGAGGCGATCGTATTTCAATGCACTTGCAGTTTGGGCCATTATTGAAAATAGGCAGAGCTATCCCATTCATTTTTTCGATTTATTTACGAGGCGGCCAACCCATATAGGTTATAGAAAATCTTATAAAAAATGTTAAAATAATTTCACAAAATTTGTTCCTTCAAATAAAAATAAATAATATATAAAATATATAACTAGTATTAATTAATATACAAATAGATTGAGTCTAAATAAAATAATAATAGTAAATAAATTAATAATGATAGAGCATTGTTATAACCAAAGTATCAAACTAACTAAATAAATAGTATCAAAATAATAAAGTAACAACTTAATAACATCTTAAAAAAACAAATTCAAAATATCAAATGTAATTTCATATGCCTCTAATTTTCATCTTCATCCTCATCATTATTATCTTTAACAATAACATGTGACTCCACCTTAAAAAGATGTTTATCTTGTTGAATCATCACCATCATCATCTATTAATTAAAATTAGTAAGTTGACAGTATTAATTAGCCTGAATGCTTCATTATAAATCCTTAATAAAAAAGTTAAGTTTATCAACAAAACCCAGTATTATTGTGTGCATATGAGAGAGCATTGACTCTGTCAGCAGACTATACTTGCTTTAACTACGAGATTCAATACTAAAAGCGATTAAGTGTACTTAGTAGTTGTTGGAATACTTAACATACAAGCCTGTATTTAATATATTAAATTTGTGCTTCTATCTATCTAAAAACCAAACACATCAAAATTTATAGAGAAGGAAATTATTGGCTCCACTAAATAAAGATCGAGTTGAGATTTTCCAATATTGTTAGCTTTTTGGCAATCAAATTCTCCAAAATCATATCAAGAAATTGTTAGAAGGAATAAATAAAACCAAAAATCTCTACTTATTGCTGTGAAAAGCACAGGAGCAACATAAACCAAATGTTTGGACATTCAAAACATATAAATAGCAGTTCTTCAAGAAAAACCAAAATAAATTAAATCGATAAGAAAAGAGGAGAATATAACCAAATTAGGAGAAACAATCAGTCTTGTAGAATTCATGATTCATTGAATAGTCAGCGCCTGGATTGAGTGTAACGAGATTAGAGACGTCGTATAAGAGTTAAGCGGGTAAAAGCAGAGATGGTGATAAAAGCAACTATCGCCATCTGTGAGTGATAATCATTCTGCCTCCTTGAAAATAAAGAGACGAAAGAAGGAAAACTAAGACTGATGACTATCTTTGAAATTTATTCTTCTGAAATACCGAAACAACTGCTTATATAAATGAGAGACTTATTTTCGGATACCGACCTTTTTGACTTTTATTATAAGATTAAAAATTGGAATATTTATTGATATCATTAAATATATTCATTTGAGTGTCAATTCCATATATTGAATCACTTCATTATGAACAAAATAATTATTGGAGTTGACTCTTTTTAATTAAAATTAATTGTGATTGAATGCTTAAATGCATTTCATTTCTTTATCTAGCAAATTAAAGCTTATTTGTTGGATCAAGAATAATACCAAATGTAAGAACCACACTATATTCACTCAAATATTTATCAAAATTTTCCTTCATTCTATAACACATACTTTGAATCAATAAATCCTCATTTATCAAATTGGATGTCAAGAGAATCTTTATCCTCCAAACAAATTATAAGATAAGATGATACATAAATCAAGTTAGTTATTGTATGAAATGGCTTCAAGAATTCACATATTAAACATCATCTTGCCCATTCATCATTAGATGGACATGACTTATAATTTTTATTAATCGAACTCAAACTATGAAAAGTCTGACGATATTTGATTATAATCTCAAGCATTTATAATTAGAGTTTCATCTAGTAATACAATTTAATTTCAATCCAATCGATATATCAATCTCACCAACTTGTTCAACATATTGAGAGAATTGTTTAATCCTACTTTATGATGCCCTTACATAATGCACAGTTAGCTTAATTTGGTGCAATGTATTATTAACAACCTTCAAACCATCTTGAACGAAAAAGTTTAAGAGCCAAATATAAAATTTTTTAAATAAATCATTGAAAAATCTAAATTATTAAGCTAGTTACTTAAAAATATTACATAAAGATTTCGGGCTAATCGAATTCGACAGGACTCTGCCACATGAAACACGGGCTAAAACGGGTCAGGTCATAAATTTTATAGTCTAACCCTCCAAAAAATCGGGCCAAAGTGGCGGAGTCAGTTGATTGACCCATATTGCCGAATTTCTAGCGATGGAGGTTGGGCAGCGACATCGATCTTGGCAGTTTATTTAAATTATCGACACCATCCCATTTAAAAATTCAGCCAGGCTTGATTAGTGAAGGATGAAAAATTCCCAAATCCCTCCCGTTTACATTTGATTTTTGTTTTTATTTTTTATTTTAAATCATTTGTATTTGTTTTTTTATTTTTATTATATTAAAGTGTCATGACTATAAAAAATAAAAATTTATAAAATTTATAAATTATTTATTAAAAAACATTCTTATTATTATTATCATTTGTATTAAAGTATAAAATAAAATAATAAAAAATTTTAAATATAATAAAATGCGTATGAGACACAGTGGTCAGTTGACTAAATGACGTGACTTGTTCGTGAATGTCGGGTGGCCGGCGTTTACCATATCGAGCGATGCAATTTATGCGGAGGCTCTGCGAATCGAAAGCTGCATTATCGCATCGAAGCGGTCTGATATATCGATATATCGATATATCACGTCATGATATCTGATGAAGCGGGTAGCAACGATCTCATAATACATACTAACTATAGATCAACTATCTAGGAATGATTTACAAGAGTTCTGATATTTTAACTCTTATACAATACATATATTAAAATTAGAGAATTATAATACATGTATAAAATCATTAAAGCCACAACGGCTTTCTTCACAACCTCGATCTACAGGACGAAGGCGTCCCTGCGCCGCGACTCTCATGCACCTTAAAATAATATCGCCGACGGGGGTGGCCCAATGCTCGATGGTGGAATTGCGCAGTGGGAACACTGCCCGCAAGTGCGGTCTGATCATTCCCGAAATAAAGCGTAAGTGGTGACGATGCGCGATCTGCTTGAATGTACATGACAAACTCGGATCAAGTCTGACTCTCTCTGCTAGCTAAGCTCTGAATGAATTATTGTTTTGTTAGTGGACAGCCCTCAGTGTATATATATCGATTGGGTGGAGTCTCGGAGCCAATTGATATATTATTTGTTTGTGGACTGCATAGATATAAATATCAGTTGGAAAAGTCTAAACCGTTGATATTTTTAATTTGGACTACTCCAGATAATTAATATTTTTAGACAACTCTCAGGAACCATTTCTCTGGCTCATCTCGCACTCCTCCTATGGTCACCAGGGTGTTAGGTCACGTATGGAATCTGTCTTATCTGCATTTATCTGATCCCCAATCACATGCAAAATATGTAAACATGCACATATCCACATAATATCCAATCACACAATAATGTCATGTAATTAATCAATTCATATATCAAAATTAGTCCACTTTGACTAATAATCGAACCATGATAATTGACTTGAATCACTGTAAGGCTAAATTTTAAAGCATAAAAATATATTTTTGTAGACACTATTCAAGGAATAGTGAAATATCATTCTTATTCTGAATGAATCACAAATCATCGATTCACCTTGTGAACCCTCATTTCCAGGCCATTTCCGACCTCATTACAATCAATACATGATTTATTATGCAAAAGCACAATTTGACACTCCAAACCAGTTGTGGCGGTCGGTACGCTCTTTATTGGGTTTCAAAGTCGCATCGGTCGGTGATGTTTTAAGAGCCAGGTGAAGCAGACCTCGAACCCCGATTCTACTCAAACATTCGTAAAAATCACCCAAAAGAGGAATAAAACCAGTAGGGAGGAAACCCTACCTCAAGGAGTTTATCCCAAACTCCTTAAATCACGAGTATCCGCGAAGTACTCCTGCGTGAAGCGGCTTTCTTTCTTGTCGAATACGTAAATGGTCGGATCATGATATTTTAGAAGTTCGTCTTATAACAGAATCCAATCTCCGTGCGTGTCGATTTCCTGTTTCTCACTTCACGGTTTGCTTTATTTCAATTGAGAAGAAAGAGCACATTATTTAATTTCGTCTTTTAGTGACTTAAATCAAATTCATGACTAGCCCAATTCGTCATGTTTAAGGTTGACATTAAGTCTTATATTATTGGTAATTTTCATCATTTCTCTCATACCACTTATGGCTTATGAGTCGTGTTATATCATGAGCACCGTCGCATCAAAGTGTTCTGATCTGAACCGCGATGCCTCGAAAAGCGTGAGCATTTGTCACCGGGTCGTAATTTTACGTCTTCAGGCCCAGATTTCGTCACGATTTGAGTGAAGTCGTTTCATCATCCGAGATCTAAGGAATAAATTCCGGATTTTTAACCGAAATAACAATTTTATAATCGAAATTACGATTTTGCCATTTTCCCAAAAATTAGAATTTCTCGGGTCTTACAAATCGGGCCAGGAATAACAAGACCTGAACTTGCCTTGAAACCATATCGTGTTTGAGAAAATAAACCCGAACCCACTAAAAATTCGATTATAGTTAAACCAAATTCGTTCCATTAAGACGGGGTGAAGCGAGAACGAAATAACTTTGTCGTGTTGTTATCAAATCACTCTTCTTCACCAAAATATTAAAAAGCAAAGCAAACATCTTTATGTTATTAAATCTTTATTAAAGCCAAAAAAGTTATATTAAGCGTTAAGTAAAAAAGAAATAACTAAATGTTAAATAAAACTTAATAGTATTAAGTTGTTCGTTTTTATTAATATTGTATTTTTATTAAATATTAAATTGTTTGGTTTTATATACTTAAAATCCAACATCTAAATGATAAATAGCAAGTGAGTATATCATGATATAATTTAATTATTATGATAAAATAAAAAATATTTGTATAATATATGTATAACATATTAACATATTAATAAAAGCGAAGAATGATAAAATTATTATGATAAATAATTTATTATTGTATTCTAACCAAAAATAATTATTATATTTATTTAGTTTATATAACATATATATATATATATATATATATAACTATATATATATATATATATATAACTATATATATATATATATATATATATATATATATATATATATAATTTAAAAATAATATATTGATAGAAAACAAAATTAAAATGTTTTATCTTTTTAAAATATTTTGAAATATTCAGTATAGGTTTTAAAAGATTTTGAATTTTTCTATAGAAAATTTATAAATAATTTATGAAAAAACAAATTGTGATCAGAAATTAATTCTATAATGCATGAATTGAAATTTTCAAAATAAATTTTCAGTGCATGGACTTGAACCAGGTCTCAGGTAAAAAGGCCGAGTATCTAACCAGCTGAACTACAACGGATTGTTGTTAAAGGCTTTGGATAAAATAATATAATTAATAGCATAACTTAAAATTAAAAACTAACTTTATACCATTAGTAAAAAATTAAAAAAATGGTTTTATTTGACCTTTTTACACAAATTTATTTGGAGGATTACATTCATAATTTATTTATAGTATTTTTTTCTTGTCCCCATTCATTTTAAAATTACATTATAACAATATTCATTCCTTAATTTGGTATCATTTGGAGCTGAGTGTGTGTCTTTTCTCATCGAGTCAAAGTTTTAATCCACTTTAGTTAGATCTTATTGTTTATCTTAGTGTAATAATCTTTCCATTTATTACTCAAATTTAATTACCCTAATCATAATTTATGAGGAATTAAATATTTCAATTTGATAATAATTTAATATGTTTAAATTAATTTCACTAAATAATCTTAATACTTATAATAATAATTAAATATTGAATTTAACCGATATAAAAGTTTTAGAAGTAAATAAAAGAGGACAAAAATTCCGACGACAACATAGAAACAAACTGTTTTTAAAAAACAATGTTCAAAGTGGCTTTAAATTTTGATTTCCTGATGTGCAAATTTCTCTTCTCATATGAGAAACCCTAGTTACCCTATTCATCCCATTAAAATGAGAAGTGATTTTTTGGTATTTTTTGACTTGAAATCACCTCTCTCATCGTTCATCTACTAAGATCTAGGTTTTATCTCTCAATCAAATGGTTTATTCCATCAAATTTGAGTTTTAAGTCGTTTTTTAATGTTTTTATTGTCAATTTATTATAGCGTGTGTTTATATCATGGTACGACGATTGCTTTGTTAATTGGTTTTCCCATGGACAATTCTGATAGCGCTGTTTATATCAAACAGATAAGTCATATCAAAATGTTTTATCATATCTAAAGTCTTAAAAATGATGATCTTTTGTCAGACGGGGGTTAGGCGAGTTGGGATGACTAGGCGGGTGGGATTATTCTTCCCAGGTGATCCGGCTCACGGGCGTTTAGGCTCATCTAAAATAAAGAAGAAAGAAGGTGGAGTCGGCGGGGCACGCGGGTGGTCGCTCCGTCTGTCGATTCGCCGCAGGGAGAAAAGATATAGGCTAACTTAGAAGGCGAATGTTTTTTGCGTCACGTTTAAGTAGATGGGGTGACATGATATTTATAGCATATGTTTTTCTCAATTGGATGGTGGTAAGGATTCTTTCCCATTTGATGTAATTATTTTTACAAACATATTTATTGGAATAAACAGGGATAACGAGGGAAGCGATTATTAAGGATTATACTCTTATAGGTGGTGATATTCGGTTTGATTTACAGGATAAGTTGTTATTGGGAATTATCATATTCTCTTCTGTGAAGTTAATTTGATTTACGGGCGTAGAGCACTGGTCGTCCATGCTATTGGCCTAGAGCGACGAGCCCGAGCGAATTTGGGCGAGTCACCAGAGGCTTCGGGTGTTTCTTTGAACTACGCACTGTGGGCTTGGCGAGTGGAGTCTGTAGCGCTTTATTTTTAAACCATATCCAAGTATTATAGACATCTTATGATTACTCCCGATTATATAGGTTTTTTAACCGGAGTTTATTTTTGCTATTAACATAAATATTATGGTATCTTCAATATTTTAACACTTTTGATTTATTATATTCCTATTATGAATAAATGAAATTTCAAATTTTTTTTTAAAGTAGCTTTAAATTCCTTTGACAACATTAAATGTGAAGCAAAGTGTTCTTGGTACCTTGCTCCCTCGAAAAGAAATGCAACCCAAGGGTCCTCATTTTCTCTAACAATTGAGAGAATAAAAACAAAATGATAATAAAATATAAAGCTAAATTATTATCATATTCATTATTACTAGATGCCACACAACATAAACATATCCAAACCACATGCTTAGAGATAATGTATGAAGCTAAAAACCATTTAATTCGTAATTCTATATGTAATAAATCATTGCACTCTGATTCTATTGATAAGTTTAGTTTGTTGATGTCTCAATTTCAAATCGTGAGAATACAATTGTGTTTATGGTAGAGCTTTGCTCGTCATATAGTGCAGTAGAATTTGAATGATGAGATAGTTTGTATGTGGTATGATTTAAATGTGTCTTTCATATATATATAGACTCAATAAGAACATCTCATAATTTGACCAAAAAAAAAAAAACTAAAAAATCTTATTCATGTACGTTTCAACCTAATTACTATTGTAATAAAACCATATCTACAAAATAATTTGATCTACTAATAACATTATTATAACAAAGGTTATAAGACCAAAATAATAATTAGTACAAGGCGTATTAAGGAGATATCGGGAGTGTCTTTACCTAAGATAACCATTTTGTTTATTTCCTTATATTTTGACAATAATTGCATTTCTTCACGATCAATTATATTAATTCATGCCAATAAGTCATTAGCTTAATTGGTTTAAAGTCATAAGTCAAAAAGAAGAAAAGGATTAGAGTTTGAAATTTTTAAAAAACATATTACTATAATATTATAATTATAAGTAAAAAAAATTATATTCATTTATAATTGCATATAATGTCTAGTTATCGAGTATGACAATATTTTACTATATTATAATAAAAATAATTTTTTTATCAAAAAAAAATTTTATTCATTCATAATTAAGTCTTACGATGGTTAATTTTCATTAATGAGAGAAGGTTAAAAAAGGAAAAAGGGGGGCATTTTTAATGCCTTCGGTGAAAAGTTAAGAATATGATATCCCTTTGTCTCATACACCACCACTTCTTTAATGTCATCACATTACAAAATTAAACCCCCAAACCCTTTGTCTTACTTTTCCAAAAAAATAAAATAAAGGCCAAATAAATAAATATATATATATTTATTTATAACTCATTGAATCACTTTTATCAAAAGTGGGCCCCACAAGAGAGCATCCCAGTAGACTCATATTTGCGGTGGTGCTGCTCCATGTGAGTTCACTGACACGGGCAGCCTTGTCGGGTTCTTATACGACGCCGTTTCGTTCGTCTCTTATCCCCGTGGCGCTCGTACAAAAACCGAAACCAACATGCTCTGCAAATGAAACCAACGCCTCTCTCTCTCTCTCTCTCTCCCCTTTTCTCCCTCCCAATGCCGATTCCGCGAATCGTATTTCTCGTCTTCCTCTTCACCTTCTTCTTCTTCCTTCGATTGCCTCGGTTTGAATCGAATCATGATTATAAACGCCCATTGGCTCCGAGAATGCATAATGTTCTTCAGAGGCGAAGAGAGGTCTGGATTTCTGCCTAATGACCAGAGGAATCTTGCGAAGGCAGATTCAGGGCTCTCCGACGGCTCGCAACGGAGCGTCGATCTCACCGGCGGCTACTACGACGCCGGAGACAACGTCAAGTTCGGATTCCCGATGGCGTTCACCACCACAATGCTGGCGTGGAGTGTGATCGAGTTCGGCGATTCGATGCCGGCGGCGGAGCGGAGGAATGCGCTGGCGGCGATACGGTGAGGCGGATTGCAGCTACAGAAGACGTTAATCCCGTCAGCCGGATTTTTATTTCAGGTAGTGCCGGTAAAGTAGTGTCGCTTATCGTTATTTAAGAGTAGCGTTTAGGGCAGTTTGGGGAATTTAAATGTTGCCATTTATGGCGGGGGCCGAACTGGCCCCGTGACTGAGCAGTGGAGTCATCTCTAGCTTTGTGGACTGCTTGTCTTGTGAATTGACCTTTTTGGCCCCCACATAAAATCCTTTTGTCTCAGGACCGACGGCACCACGCGCTCTTTTATCATTGTCCGCCATCCATATATTGATGAAGTTCTCGATTGTTGCGTTTGGCTCGGTTTCGTACTTAACGCCCTTTTATACGTTATTGACTTATGAACCAATGATTTGCGTTGTGATTATATGACCCTTTCCCTTCCGAATACGCGTCAATGCCCCCTTCTTTTTCAATAATTCATATATATATATTATATATATTATATTTGGATTATAAAAATGGTAAAACCCTATGGAAGAGTTTTATATATATATCATAAAAGTTTTATTTGAAAAGTAGTATTTTGGAATTTGATATCTATAACATATGAGGAAATGTGTGATGGGTATAATTAATTAGATGTCACAATCAGTTGGTTATCTTTCTATTTTCTCAGGTAGGGGACCCCATTGTTGAGCTAACTGTTAGGAAAGGCTTAGAGGATATGGACACCGCCAGGACCGTCTACACCGTCGAGGCCCCGAACCCGGCTTCCGACGTCGCCGGCGAGACCGCTGCTGCTTTCGCCGCTTCGTCCATGGCGTTCCGGTCATCTGATCCGGGTTACTCCGAAACATTGTTGCGAAACGCCGTCAGTGTTTTTCAGTATGCTGATAATTACAGGGGCGCTTACAGCGATAATGCTGATATTCGAGAAGGCGTATGTCCCTTTTATTGCGATTTCGATGGATATCAGGTGGGTATTCCAAATTCCTTATTAATTTTGATTCCCAGATTCAGTTTGTTTTAGTTTTTGTTTTTAAACTTATTACTTATTACTGAAATTTAAAAAATAATTTTGAATGAAATGAAAAATATTTGATTCTATTAAGAAAACGTAATTTTAAAATAGAATTTAATAATCTTCGTGTCGATATTAAAAAATAAGCATTTCCAATCTTATCTTATTAAATCTTTTAAAAATATATTATATTGATTAAATAAAAAAACAAAAGTCATCTTAGATTAGGCTGATTTATGGTCATCTTAGATTAGGCTGATTTATGGGGATTTTGATATGATGTTACGTTATGTAATGTGGGGGTAGGATGAGCTTTTGTGGGGGGCAGCATGGCTGAGGAGGGCGTCGAAGGATGACTCATATCTGAATTATATAGAAAACAATGGAAAGACACTTGGAGCAGAGGACAATATCAACGAATTCGGTTGGGACAACAAGCATGCTGGCCTCAACGTTTTAGTCTCCAAGGTACAAAAGTTCATTTCATCTTACTAACTCCTGTCTACATTTCACTATATATATATATATATATATATATATATATATATAGATAATAATTAATAAATAATGGTATGGTTACCATTGTACTTGAGCTATGGGTCACTCAATAATTGAGATGGTAAACACTATACCTTCAAATTACGGAGGTAATGTGGAAAGGGGAATCTAAAATGTAACACTTTTTTCTTCTATAGTAAAGAGTGTTACATTATGTTTCAGCATCAGATACATTAAGCAAAAAGGTGTTAGGGTATCATAGGGTGGTTTTGGTTACGGATTTTAAAAACTGTGTTTTATTCTAAAAAATAAAAAGAATAAAACCAGCGAAAGAAATCGTTTGTTCCATTTTATTATTATTATTATTTTGGTAATGGATAACATAAAAAACATTAAATCTAGAGAATAATAACTGTCTTTAAAGATCACTAAAATGTTGTTATATGTATTTTGAAAAACTATTCCTTTGGTCTTTACAATTTTGAAAATTGTTTTTTATTCATAAAACAATACAAAAAATACTAAATTCAAATAAAAAAAATAACAGTTTTCAAGTCTATGTTTTTAAAAACATGACCAAAACAGGCATCTTAGTTTCCCTTTTCCACCTTGCTTGGGCCTTTTAGTGCATGTAAACATAATTCTAATTCCCATGCTTGATTTTTATATTATGATCCTATTAAAAATAAATAAAATTTTAATGTGAAATATAAAAAAAAAAAAGAATTACAAGATTGGATTAATTTTGAGGTCATATTGATTCAGGAGTACCTAGAAGGAAACATGTACTCCCTCCAATCATACAAGTATCAGCCAGACAGCTTCACTTTTATGTCCCAGAATCCTCATCCTCCCATAGAATACACTCCAGGCCTCATCCTGAAGCCCGGCGGCAGCAAACTACAGCACGCCACCTCCATCGCTGGCTTCCCTCCTCCTCAGCTGCACCAACTATCGCCGGAACTTCCCAGTCCGTCGACTGCGGCAACGTCAGCGTCGGCCCCTCCTCCCTCCGGCGACAAGCTAAACGTCAAATCGATTACATCTTAGGCGATAATCCATTGACAATCTCTTACATGGTGGGGTACGGTAACCACTATCCTCATAAGATCCATCACAGAGGCTCGTCCCTGCCGGCGATCAAAGACCACCCGGAGTTTATCCCCTGCAAGGGCGGGTCGGTTTATTTCAACTCGTCGGATCCGAATCCGAACGTTTTGGTCGGCGCCGTCGTCGGTGGGCCCGGAGAAGACGACTCCTACGATGACGATCGAGTTGATTTTCGGAAGTCGGAGCCGACGACTTACATCAATGCGCCATTGGTGGGTGCCCTTGCGTACTTTGCAGCCAATCCAGAGCTCAGTTAGTTTACGGGAATATGAAATATTCTGTGTAAAATTATGGATATTTTAATATAGCGATAAAAAAAAAAAAAAAAGAAAGTCTCTCGTCTTGCTCAGAGCAAGGATGGAAGAGGCTGTTTAGGTTTTTTTCTTGGATTCCATATAGGTATACAGAGTCACAAGAGCTTGTTTGTGACCTTTTTTTCAATATGCTTTCAAATTTGTCAAAATAAAGTTGTTTGTGTTTGAAAACGAAATTTGAGGAATTCAGGATTGTCATTTCAATTAATGAGTTGTCGATGTTCAGATTTTTAACTCTTTCTCTTAATGCAATGATATCTTATAATTAATAATGATTGAAGGCGAAACAACTCACTAAATCTTGATAACGCGGTTTAATTAACGTCACATCACGATATCCTCCGAAAATCTTTGTTTTTCTTTTTCGTTTCTTTTCCGACACTATAAATCATTTTGGGAAAAGTATCCGAATTAAAGATAGGGGTACCAGTGTAAAAGAGACAAAAAGTAAAAAAAATTACAAATCCAACCCATTTTCATAACGCCAAAAAATGAATAATATTTTTACATTATTTTAACAAATCTACCCTTCTAACCACCGTTTAAATTTCAACTTAACTCTTTCTAAGTTTATTTAAGGGCGTGTTTGTTTTTATAATTTGAATCTTTGGCGAGTGCTTTCGATTATTGACCGTTTATTTTATTTTCTTTCAGTATGGCTGAATTTTTTAAAAAAATGGCCGAAAAAAAAGCAAAAATTTAGAGCTTTCACGAATCGAAGCAGTCGTAGGATCTTTCCATGAAGCCAGCCTTTATTCATAATTTTAATAGTAAATCTGCGATGATATGCCGTAGTGGCTGCGCAGATTAGTAAGCTAGCCTCTTGAGCTTCTGGATCTCAAAGTCCCACTCCCTGCAAAGCCCAGGTGAGCGGCGTCACCTCCAGGCACTCTGAGTCAGAGCCCCTCTCGGAACCTTTGGTTCCGCCTCTTCCTCCCTAGAGAAGCCGCCGTCACCGGCGAGAATCTCCCCGTCATCGTCTACTTCCACGGCGGCGGGTTCGTGTTCCTCCACTTGACTCCAAGTCTCTCGGCGACTCGCCACCACCTCGCTCGCGGAGCTCCGCCGCCAGTGTCTCCGTCGGCCCCTCACGCCTCGCTCGGGCTATGGCTGCCCTGAACTCCTTAGAGATTCCTGACGTCCTTAAATTCATCGACGGCGAGAATCCTCCACGAACCGTCCCCAGCAGCTTCTTTATTGCAAACATGATCTGCGGCGACCTCGCCCACCACGTGGCGGCTGAGGCGGGAGTTCGTCGGAAATTGAAAATCAGTGAAATAAGGAAATCTGGCCGTATTTCGGAGGAGAAGAAGAAGGGGCAAGTCAAGAAATTCAACTATGAACTCAGGATTTGTATCGATGGGCACTCCATGGTAGTGTTGGAAGGCGTTTCTACTAAAATTCGGGGCCAGGGTTATCATTTGCTAACGTATTCCAGTAGAAAATTTGGAAGTACAATGCTTAAATTTTTCATGATTTTCTTTAAATATATATGAATATGCATTTGAATTATTATATTTTAAATTAATTAAAGTTTGTGATTTTAGCTTTTATCATGAGTATGGAATGAGATATTAAATAATGACATCAAATGTGATATCTTTATATATTTGAAAATATGTAATTAAAATTTCTTAATATATTAAATTTATTAGATGTTAATTTTTAGTTTGTAAAAAACAAACAACAATCATAATAGAGATAAAATATTAAAAAAACAAGCGACAATGCTTAATGCTATTAATTCTATTGATGTGCTCGAAAAAGTTCTATTCGACGTGGTAAAAAATAAACGCGGCTCAAATATTTAATAATGATTAAGTCGAACTATATAGCTATTGTACCCCTCGCGATATGGCTAGAAGCTAAAGAGAAGCTGTGGGGTTCCCGAGCTGATCTTGCACTCTTGAGGGCCTAGTGTTGGAGAAACAGAAAAATAGACAATAGAATGGCGGCCTGGCGCAGCTGAGTGTGCATGGGTGGTCGTGCACTAGTAAAACTTAGAGCGAGGGCGCAGTGCGAGGCATCAAGCGGTTGGATTCAGGTTAAAGAAACTTTATGTAAGGGGCGGGTTGTGTCTTGGGGTTTCAAATTCCTTAGGTGTAAAAGGGAATTGAGGTATTTATGGTTTTAATTAATATTTATATGTAAATATTCCATTATCTGCTCCTCGGTAGGTTTGATATACCATAGAGAAATTACGAAAATGGCCTAAAATGCCTATTTAAGGGGAGTATGTTACGAGGAAAATAGTGCATGGGGCGCACCATGTAGCCTTGGAGGCACGGTCGGGCAAAGAGATGCAGTCGGAAAAGAGGCATGGGCTCCACGACATGCAGGTTGCCTACAATCGGACACAAGTAGCGTGCAAGGCAATGCACAGGCGCGCGTAAGGCAGCGCACACGAGTCTTGCCAACGAGTGCCGGCAGTAGCGGCGAGCTGCCGTGCTTCTGGGCGCATCACGAGCGGCGCAAGCGGCTTATAAGCGGCGCTAGAGGCGGTCTTTCAACGGTGTGAGCAACATCCGAGCGATGCATGTTAGCTACGGACACTAGCCAATGATGGTATAGCTGGTTGAGATGGGCGCCGCGAAAAAACCCACGAGCGGAACATGGGGCGGTACCATGCGCTGACAACCCGGTAGAACAATGCACACCTAAGCAGCGGTTGGCCAATCGATCCGATGCGGCGCTTAGACAATGAGCGTGTCAAAGAGGAGTACTTCTGACTGACCTTAAGCTAGAGTGCGAAGAGCCTCGACAAGTGCCTTGAATAGGCAAGTGGTTGAAGGGTTACTTTATAAATTAAAAGCATGACTCCCACATCCCACAAAGACTCGGATCATGGCGTTTACGAGTTCAGCCCATAAGGAGTGCAGTGGGACACGGGTGGGTGATAGTGGGCGGTTGTGGGTAGTTTTTGGTAGAAGCCCACGTTTTGCGAGTTAATGGCGGTACCCCAGGCGCCACGTTGCTGATGGCTTATGTAATCGGGACGGATGTATCGTCGATGCGAAGGGTTGAGTGAAGGAGGCATCTAC
Source organism: Tetrastigma voinierianum (assembly GCA_016808115.1). NCBI lineage: Eukaryota > Viridiplantae > Streptophyta > Magnoliopsida > Vitales > Vitaceae > Tetrastigma > Tetrastigma voinierianum. The sequence goes on from JAEQBH010003372.1 coordinate 60,181, forward strand.
GCGAGAGATTGGGTGAGAAAATCTCCTTCTCTAGTCCCGGGGTTTGTAGGTGTAGAGCGCTGCATTAGTTTTGGTAGTTTTGGCAGAGGAAGGTGAGCATCGATAAAGTGCGGATCGATTAAAGTAACCTCGTCTCTTTCTCTTAATGTGTTGTGTTGTAGAGCTTTGGATCGGGTTGGATAAAGTTGGGGGCTTCTTTTGTAGCGTCCTACGAAAATTTAGAGGATTTTCAAGTCGTTATGACCAAGTGGTATCATAGTGAATGGTAGGTGAGAAGATGAAGAAAGGGTTCTGAAAATTTAGGTCTTTAGGCGAGTGGGAGGCTGAAGAGAGCACCGATTAATGCTTGGGCATCAGAGGCAATGAATGAACTTAGGGTTCAGAAGGATTTGGTTCAAAAACATGCGGATCATGTGGAGGCACATGTGGTGTCTTTGAAGAATTTGAACCTAACCATGAAGGAGGGCCTCGATCGACCACTACGGACATTCTGGGAGGGGATGTAGGCGTCTTGAAGGCGTTACTGCGGACATCCTTGAATTTCTTGATGCACTTCGCACGAGGTGAGTCCATGAACTAAGGGTTTTGATGGGGTTAGAAATTGCCAAGGGCTAGATAATTTCCTGCATGGGGCATAGGTAGTTAGTAAGAGTTTTGAGTTAGATGAAGAAAGTCTACATCGCAGATATGTACTTGATGGGTGATGTGAAACTTTGGTGGAGGACGAGACTGGAAGGGGATGCTAAGTCAGGTAGACCTCAGATTTCCACTTGGGAGACTTTGGAAGCGGGAACTGAGGCTTGATTCCTCCTTGATGCGGCGTGGTTGGCTGAAGTGTCTTTGAAAGGCTGATGGACGGGGCCAGAGTGTGGGGATTATGTGAGGTTTAGTTCCTTGATGTTGGATATCAAAATATGTCAGGAGGACCCGAGCTATTTCAACTTTGTTTTTGGGTTTGCAAGCATGGGCTCGGGGCCAGAGTTAAGGAGCGAGGAGTAAGACTTGCATCTTGCCGCGGCGTGGATTAGCAGTTGACTATAAACTGTTGGGGACAACGGTTGTTGGGTAGAAACCCAAGACGGACGGATCTAGGAAACAGAAGGCGTCTGGGAAGCCTTCCCTCAACCAAACAAAGGGGAAGAAGGAAGGCAACGCTGCCACTTTGAGAGCGGGTGAAAGTTAGAATGGATAGTAAACATCCAAGATAATTGGGTGTTTCATTTGCCAAGGACTTTGTCGGGCTAGAGCTGCATCCTAGAAGGGAGAGCGATATACGCCCTCAAACAACGAAAGGAGGCGTAGACTCGATTAGGATATAACTAAGCACCTGACAACAGAATTACAATTGGTGTTTTATAGAGCGTATATTAACAAGAATTAATATATGTTGCCATTGAACAAATATTGAGTTGTGAAGTGATGGGAGTTATGGAACAGGTATTTGTTCCATAAACGATCATGGCAGGCAGCCTTCATGGGTTTCTTTGAATTGGGAGCATATCTGGGTGTGGTCGTTCATTGAATGTGAAAGATCTGAGTTGATGGCATCGTGGCGGTTGCATTCGGATGGGGGATTGGATGCTCACCTTTATTGACCGTGGTGATCTTGCGGGACTTTGGGTTGAGTACTCGGTATGGACTCTGATGGCGGAAAAGTAGGGATCCTCCCACTACTTGGGGTGCCGTTAGGCGTTTTTGGAGTTTGGGACGCCTTATACAGTAAGAGTACCCAATCTTGCCAGATGGAGGAAGAACCAATTTGATTTGGTTAGGATGGTGCCTACCTCGGATATAGTAGGTGTTGCTTGGGCGACAACAACCAAGGTTATGGCGATCGGTGTCCTGGGGTTCGGGACCGGTCGAAGACGAAGCTAGGCAGCGCTTGATGCGGCTTAAAGTCAGCCGGGCGTCGACTTCATTGGGAGGGGTGGGTTTTGTTACCCTCTTGGTAGGTATGGCTAAGTAAGAGGCGCGACGAGTTCCCAGGTTAGTCTTGCACCCTTGAAGTGCAGTTGGAGGAAGCAAGAATGAAATAGGCAGCGACGGAATGAGGCGGCGCGGCGCGGCGATGTCGCATGGGCGGGTCTTTGCGCTCACTAGCAAGGGCTCAGAGGCGGGCGAGTTGGGCATCAGGGCGGTTGGATTCATGTTAAAACCTATGTAAGGCGGGTTGTGCCAGGACTTAAATTCATGGGTGCCAAAGAGAGTTGAGGGCCATTTATGGTTTTGATGTAACATGTAAATATTCCATGCCCTCCTCAGCCGGGTTGATATCTCTCGAGAAATTAAAATGGCTTTAAAATGTTGTCTAAGGGAGCATGTCACGAGGAAAATGAGGGGCCATGGCCATGAAACTCCACGCATGGCCTTGGGGCACGGCAGGGCAAAGAATCTGGTGGTCCTGGCATGAGTTTCAGGTCGAACATAAGCGGCCCTTTGCTGGCGCACCCAGAGCGGTGCAGAGGGCGCGCAAAGGCGGCGCACGGCGTGCCTGAGCGGCGACGAGTGCATCGATGCCTGCGGGGGGCGTCAAGTGCGAAGCGTATCTGAATGGCGCATGAAGTGGCGGCTGGGGCGGTTCTGAAACATTGTGCAGGCGACCCATCTTGGCGTTAAGCCAGCCATTTACCGGGGCGCAGCGGTGATGGCCACATGGCGGATTGAGATGGGCGAAAGACCCTGAGCCCGAACATGGGAGCGGTACCATCACGGCTCGGCGGTGAGTAGGGCGTTGCGCACTAAGCGATGGTTTGGCCCAGTCGATCCGGTGGGCGCAAACGATGGCGTGTCGAGAGCGGCCGCGTCGCGATGCCGAAACCGTCGAGGCCTCGGCGAGTGCCTTGAATAAGTGAGAGTGGTTGGGCGGGTGCTATAAATTGGGGCATGATACGTCTGAGACTCGGATAATGGCGGTTGTTGGCCCATAAAGGAGGTGCGAGTGGGACACAGAAGTGGGTGATAGTGGGCAGTTGTGGGCGGTTACCCCAAACTGGCCCATGTTTTAAGTGTTTGAGAATGTCCAGACCCGAATGTGTATAAATCGATGCGAAGGGTTTGAGAGAGAGGGGCATCTGCTGAGATTGGTGTTGGGAAAAGCTCCTTCTCTAGTCCCAAGGTTTGTAGGTGCAAAGGCACTGCATTGGATTTTGGTAGTTTTGTAAATGGAAGAGTAAATCGATAAAAGTGGGATGGTTCCTAACTTCCGTCTTTCTCTTATTATTGTTGTGATGTCTGTGAGGGCTTTGGATTCAGTTGGCCAGATTGGGGCTTAGCACCGCGCATCTTGAAAATTTAGGAGGATTTTGGGGGGTGTGACACGTGGCAGCCAGGGTATATGAACGGGTGAGAGACAGTGAAGGAAGAGTTTCAAGTGAACGACGACTTTTTGGGCCGTGGAGTTGGCAGAGGGCACGTTCTTTGGCGGGCATGGGAAGCGATATGAATGAACTTAGGGTTCAAAAGGATTTGCTAAAAAACATGCGGATCATGTGGAGCACGAGGTGAGTGGCGTCTTTTTGTGTTTGAACTCCCTAATCGTGAAGGAGGACATAAATGGCCCCTGGGACATTACGGGAGGATGTGTTTATCTTGAAGGCGTTGCTATGGGACATCTGGGACCATGTTAACATGCAGGGTGAGTGAACTAAAGGCTTTGATGGGGCTAGAAGTGCCAAGGAGCTGAAAATTTGTGTGGGACATGGAAGCGAGTTGTGGGGCGCAGAGTTAACTGAAGTGAGAGAAGGTGCTTCATGGTATTTATGTCATGCCAGTGGTGTCTGAAACTTTGGTGGAGGGACGCGGGGCGGAAGGGGATGCGGTCGGTGGACCCTCGGATCTCACTTGGGAGACTTTGGCGGGAACTCAAGGAGGTTCCTCACCTGATGGCGTGGTTGACTTGAGTCTTTGAGGGCGCTCGACGGACGGGGGCCGTGAGGGATTATGTCAGGAGTTCGGTTCCTTGATCTGTGGATATCAAAATAAAGTGGGACAGTTATTTAACTTTGTTAGAAGATTGCCTGGTTGACTATAAACTATTAGGAACGGGTTCTGGCACGTGACTGCAGAGATGGGCGGATCGAAGAAAGCGAAGGCAAGTGGGAAGCCTTCAGGCCCAGACAAAGGGAAAGGAGAAGCGATGTTGCCACTTTGAGAGCGGTGAAAGTCGAAATGGACTGATGAGCATCCAGTCGATTAGGTGTTTCATTTGCAGGACCCCATCCGAGTAGAAACGTATCTGCGAGAAGGGAGAGCGTGTCTACCCTCGAATATGAGAAAGGAAGGGGACTCGAAGTTCGGATGACAAATACCATGACAGCAGTTCGCGAATGAGTAGACACCTTCCAAAAACCTAACCTTATTAACAAGTTAATGTATGTTCTTGTGCAAGTAAATGGGACAGTTGTGAGGGCGATGGTGGACGCCGGAGCAGCGGGTGTTGTTTGTCATTAGTATAGCGTTGGTACGTGGGTTTGACGGTGGGCCTTATGCGAGTGTGGTCATTCCATTGAATGTGAAATCTGAGTTGATGGCATGTGAAGCGGTTGAAACTCGGATGGGCGATTGGACTGGCCACTGTGACTTCATGGTGATGTATTTGTGGGACTTTGAGTTTGTACTCAGTATGGACTTCCTGATGGTGGCAAAAGTAGGGATCCTCCCCTACTTAGGGTTGTTGGCGTTTTTTGAGTTTGGGCGCATGTCGTGAAGCCAGTGCCGTGGAGGAAGAACCCAATTTTGATTTTAAGTGAGGGATGGTGCCTGCCTCGGATATGGTAGGTGTTTGGCGGGGAGGCGTGACAGTCCAAGGTTTTGTGTCAGGCTGTCGGGGTTAAAGACGTTCAGACCAGACATAAAACTGAACAAGGCGGGATGCCAAGTTAGAGTCGACGAGGGACTGTCTCTGCTTCATTGGGAGGGCGGGGTTTGTTACCCTTCTAGTTGTGTGGCCTAAGTAAAGGGCCTGACGGGGTTCCCCAAGGGTTGATCTTACCCTTGAGGGATATTTAGTGTGGAGGCAGATAAAATAAGGTAACATAATGAGGCGAGTCACGGCATAGCGGTGTGCATGGGCCAAATGTGCTGTGAGGCTGGCGGTGCGAGTCTGAGGCATCGGTGTCACGCCAGATTCAGGCGGGCCCCTATTAGCGAGGATCAGAGCGCAGTCGGGACGGGACCTATATATCTGGGACTCTTTGCAGATAATTATACATTGGTATATGTGCCATAATATGTCGAGTAGTATCTGGGGTGAAATAGCTCTTGTTTGTAGTGGTGTTTATGATGTCGGATATCTGATGCCAGTCATTTTACATATTCGTGTCATTCTGATTGCGGTCGGAGTGGAACTCTGATGATGAACCCTGCTGTTGTGTTGGCCTTGAAGAATCGCGGAAGTTCTCGGAGCGTCTTTATCTGTACTACACGGATTAAAAACCCCTTCCAAGCTTTCGCTTAATGGAACATATACAACATGTGTGGGATTATAATAAGCATATAACAATAACGGTATCAATTTGTACATTCGAGATAATGGACTTACTCTGATAATTATACTTATGGGACTTATGCCTACGATGGACTTATCTTTACAGCGGACTTATGCTTATTCTTATAAAGTGCAGTAGGTACTTCAGTTAATTATACGGAAGTACGTAGGTCTTCTTGGGCGTATATTATATTACGGGACTTATGTTTATTCGGGTCTCGAAGTAGGGTTCTGGAGCTTACTCTTATTAGTGCGATACGTATTACGGATCGAGCGATGCACCATAATTTCCTCTTGTTTATTAACGGATTATTGTAAGTATATTCTTGGGATGCAGGGCCAGGTGCTAATAAGCGTGTAAGACACATCATATCATCATCAGATATTATACGGTGCGGAAGCGGGTTTCGAATCTGAGCCGGGTGCCATAGCACAATTCGGAGACGAAGTGTCGTAGCATAACGGAGACGAAGTCTGCAAGTACTAATCGAGTCTTAGAACCTTAACGAGTCTTAGAAGTACTAATGTCCCGAGTCTTGGAGCACTAATAGAATCTAGGAAGTCTGTCGAAGTCTTAGGAGCACTAACGGGAATCTTAGAGTACTAATGCAGGTCATGGAGCACTATGAGATCTGGGAAATTGCCTAATCGAGTCTGGGAACCTTAACAGGAGTGCAGTACTAATCGGGACAGAAGTGCTATGTCAGTGTAAGCTGATCTCGGGTATTTTTATAATTATATGAGTTCGAGTAAATATCTTTGTTTTAGAATGTGGCATTCTTAGCCACATTAGGTGTTCATAATGAGGATCATTATTTCATATCACGGATGGGTATATGATGCATTATATAATCACACCTTAAATCATGTATTCTTATTCTTCTCTGAATCCTACTTTGCAGGAATTGGAATCAATCCAATCGGATCATTCAAACTAAAGTTATGGCATTTTCATGCAGTAGTCAGTTCTGGGATTTTAAGTCTGATTACGATATTTATTTTCCGATTATGTCTCGATATTTGGCACTGGATATTTGTACTATTTTAAAGTTAAGGTGCTAAAGGGTTCTATTACAACTGGAATGCTGGTAGACCTTAGAACTCGATTCGTCCGAAACAACTTCAGGACTACTCTATGATCAGTGAGTGCAGGAAATGGGCTTGCACGCCCCACTTTCAATGAATTTTGAACTATCTAGAATCAAATTTGGAGATACCTATATAAAATATATTTGGTTCTCCTTGAGTCTATTTGCATAGCCACTTGAATCACTCAAATCGGAGGAAGAAATGAGCAAGTTATGGCCAAAATCTGGCGAGTGGCGGGAGCCCAGTGCGAGTCCCTCTGGGGTAGGACTTTAAGTTCCTACCGTGGGGACTTGACCAAATGACCGATTAACGATATTCTACGGTAGGACTTCGTCCTACCGGTGGGAACTCTCCGAAGTGCTGAGGTGGGTGGTTTCTCCCATTTTCATGCCTTATCATCCTTAGATCACTCCTAATGCATCCTTAAGCCGAAAACTAACATGGAGATCCCTCCAGAACTCCCTGAGCCTTTTAATTTGCAAAGGAGTCCTAGGATTCCTTGCAATTTTCACCCAATTCTACAAATCCTTGGATTTTGGAGAATTCCATATCTCGTATGAACTAGGGGCTTTTCAACCAAACTTCCCTTAAATCTAGAGTTTATAATGTTTGCCTAAGCAAAACCACAGAGATGGGAATCAATTTAATGTTAATGGAAACCTAACGATCATACCCAGAAATCAGCATCAAAATCATGCTAGAATCCCTAATGTCCATATAAAATTCATAGCAAAGTCAAGCATCCATACCTTGGCTTGATCTTCTCCTTCCTCTTCTTCTCCTACCTCTTCTTCTCCTCCCCGTAAGCAACCGTGTTTGGAGACCAAAAATGCATTTTTGGTCTCCCCACCCCTCTTTATTTATTAAGTTTTTAATTAATTAGATTATAAGCCTCCAACTTCCCTTAATTAAATTTCAAGTTTTATTATTTATACTTTGGCCTCTCATTCGTAACCGTGTCTTTATTAATCCTCTTTGGACAAATTCACGGTTTGCATAATTAATCAAATTTAGGGTTTTATAAATCTCTCAATTCCCGTAATTCATTGACGAAAATTTTAATTTATGCCAACATAACACCCTAACATATTGAAAACAGCTAGGGTATATTTCGGGGTGTTACATCAGGCGGTTGGATTCATGTTAAAAACCTATGTAAAGGGCGAGTTGTGCCTTAGGGGTTTCAAATTCATGGGTGTAATAGGGGGTTGAGGCTATTTATGGTTTTAATTAATATTTATGTAAATATTCCATTATACCTCTTTGCTTGATTTGATGTCTCTCGAGAAATTGAAAATGGCACAAATGCTCTTTAAAGAGCATGTGAGGGAAAATGGGGGCCATAGCCGTACCATGGGTGCACCATATGGCCTTGGGGCCGCAATTTGGGCAAAAAGATGTAGTGGGAAAAGAGGCATGGGCTCCATGACATGCAAGTTGCCTACGGTCGGACACAAGCAACGCATAGGCGCGGGCGGTGCACGGGCGGCCCATGAAGTTAGCTGAGGCGGTGCACGCAGCACCTGACGCATGCGGCGGCCCATGGCCGGTCATGGGCGGTGCATAGAGCGGCCCAGGGCGGTGCTCAACGGTGTGCGAGGCGCTCGCGATTACATCACCGCTACGGACACTAATAATGATGGTACATGGCTTGGATTGAGATAGGGCACCTTGAAGAGAACCCGCAGGCGAAGACATGGGAGGGCACCATGCGCTGACACTAAGTAGGAATGGAGTGCACACCTAAATGCTTGGTTAGGCCAATCCCGGTCGGTGGAGCTTAGACAATGAGGCGTGTCAAAGCTGACCTGGCCGGTAACAAAGCCCGATGCAAAGAGCCTCGACCCGATGCCTTTAATAGGCGGGGGGCGATTGAAGGCGATTCTTTATAAATTGGGAAGCATGACTCACGTCCACAAAGACTCGAGATCATCGTGGTTGCGATTCGGGCGAAGAGGAAGTGCAGTGGGACCTGAGAGTGGGTGATAGTGTAGGCGGTTGTGGCGGTTACCCCCGGAGGCCCGGCCCATGTTTTAGCGGTGTTGGGTGGATTTACCCCAGACTAGCCCAGCGTTTTAGTGGCTTATGTAATCGGTGGATGTGTATCATCTGATGCGAAGGTTGAGACTGAGAGAGGCATCTACGTGAGAGATTGGTGAGAAGGAAACCTTCTCTCTAGTCCTAGGGTTTGCAGGTGCAGAGGCACCTCATTGGATTTTGGTAGTTTTGTAGATGAAGAGTGAGCATGAATAAAGTCGCGGATCAGTTCCACTGGCTCCGCGTCTCTTTCTCTTGTGTGTTGTGTTTGTGGGAAACTTTGAATCGGAGTTAGCTAAGTTAGGTGCAGCGCATCTGTGAGAATTTAGGGGATTTTCGAGGTGTGGCGGCTATCATACATTATCTGCTATACTTAATTAAAGCCCCAGTTGTTTTTAAATATAGCAATGATAGTTAAATTCACAGCATGTATAGGAGTTGTGTTGAAACACCCAGACTGACCTTTGGTTACATCGATATGTATAGAAAGATGTTAGATTTATAATATTTTTTGGGTTATAACACATTAAGGGTAGTTTTGTCTAAAATGAGGATATTTTAAGGTTATACAAGTAAGATGCCAGTTATGTAAATAACTTTATTTTTTATCACCTCTAAACCAATTCTTCTTGAAAATAAGTGTACATACATCACAAAGAATTTGATTTACATGGTTAATGCAGCTTACCGAAAAAACAATTATAAATCAGTTAATGTATTATCATAAGTAGCAAATGTACTATCATAACTGATAAATGTATTAGTATATTCACTAATTATGGTATTTTTTTTTATATTATTTAGTTATGATACTATATTGATTGATCTACAATTATTTTGAGGTGATATATTTACAATTATTTTAAATTGTTAACTTGATACATACTTTTCCCAATTATTTTAAATTTCATAGTTTAAAACAACTCCTTATTTTTGGATTATTAGTTAAAATTTAAAATTTGTGTTTTTAATTTTATGTTAAAAAATTAATTTATTTCTAGACTTTAAATTGTTTACTTCTTTGTAATTATAATTAATTTAATTTTTTAGTTTTTAATAAAAATAAAAAAATCAAAATATTTCATTTTATATAAAATCCTTTAATTTCTAATGTTCAATAGAAATTAAAATATGAACAATCTATTGTAACATCAATAAAGACTATTTAGTTTTAAATTATGGCCAAAAATTAAATTAAAAAACAAACAATTTTTATTTCATTCTTGTTTCTTTATAATTTTGTTTAACTTTTTTTTTTAAATATTGTTTAACTATTTATATATATATATATATATATATATATATATATATAAAGTAGAATTCTGAAAATTTACCATCAATTCCCTAGGTAGTTGACTGGGTCATATATTGTTCCAAACATCAATGCGTGAGCGTGAGTTCCCCTCCTTTATTTATTGGGTTTTATAAAAAAAAAATTGGGGAATTACTATTAATGTGTATTTTTATTTTATGATTAAAATGCTGGTAATATAATAAATTATTTTTAAGCGGACTCAAGCGTGCCTGACCTCTCTCCTCTATAAAATTCTCATCTTTTTTAACCATTAAGCACTTTGCCATATGAGTTAGTCATGATAAACATATTAGTGTGCATTGAAAAAACAAATATAATTAAAATAGAATCAAATAATATATCATTAGTAACAAAATACCCTCAATATAAGAATTTTTTTGGGAATTTGTTAGATTCTACATTTCGATTACATGAATTTTTTTTGGAATTCTGCGGGATGTGGCTGCATGCTCTGTATCGGGAAAAATTTGAGGTATCGATTACTATTTTGGATGAAACATTATAGTTTCTTTTTAAATTTAGAAAGTTAAAGCTGTCACGAGAGTGGCTGTCGATTGACAACGAGTACTTTGTGAGAGCTTTCTGATTAAGAGTTGTTTGCTTTGCCTTATTTTTTTTGTCACTCATACATTATGCGCTAGTAACTCAAAACGTTTGAGATTGAATGAAAAGTCTTCTACTATTTGACACAAACATTTAGGTCATATTTATAAACAAAGAATGGAAAAATTAATTAAATATGAGATTCTTATAGATCTTGATTTCTCAGATTTTGATACATGTGTAAGAGTTGCATTAAAGATGGCCCGGCCATGAGTTGAGTCACCCAGATTGATATATCGATTGGAGTTGTAGGGTTATTCATACAAATATTTGTGGGTTCACTTCTCTTACTATAGGTGGCTGAATGGCTTCATCCAGTTCGATTGATGATTATTCCGTTATGGTTTTGAGGCTCATTTGTAAAGTGAATCTTTGGAAGCTGAAGCTTTGAAAGCTAATTTGAGCTCAATAAGGAAAGATGATGAAGTGCTTCATTCGCGGATGTTGTGAGTATTATGATAGATATGATGAGACGGGAAGCAACCCTATACCATTTGCGAGGTACCTTCAGGAATGTGACATTGATACTCGGTATACAATGCCTAGTACTCCTCAATAGAATGAGATTGTAGAGAGGAGAAATCGCATGCTTCTTGATATGGTGCGATGTATGTTTGTTAATTCCTCACTACCTGAGTTCTTGTGGGGTGAAGCCTTGAAAACTGTAACTTATATTTTGAATCAAGTGCCTAGTAAGTCTGTTTCTAAGACTCGTATAGGTATAATTCGTAAAGAAGCTAATCTTACGTCGCTTCCATGTTTAGGACTAGAAGGTGGAAATGAGATGTCTGATTCACAATCCCAAGAAACTTGATCGAAAACTATTAGTGGGTACTTTATTAGTTATTGTGTGGGATCAAGAGGTTCCAGGGTTTGTGCAGTCGCATACTTAGAGTTATTGAGCTATCTATTTTTGGGGATGATGTTAGTGCGAGCGAGGACTAAGAGAAATTGTGTTGAAGGAACATCCAGTTTTTATTCTTGTGCCTATTGCTTCCACTCTAATCTACAACCTTGTTGTCTACCAGCATCTAATAGTCACTCTTTATAATGAACCAATTGAGGAAGTAAACCTATAAGCTCCAAAAATCCATTTATAGTCTAAAGCAGGTATCTAAAGTTTGATGAAGTTGTCACCACAGATGGTTTTAGGAAGACTTCTTGATGATGCATATATATGAAGGTCGGTGGGACGAATACATATTTTGGTTTATATGTTCATGATCTTTTGCTCATCCAGATGTGTGGCACAGTGGTTGAGGCACAAATATTGTTTAGTCATTTTTTATATGAAGTGGGAAGCATCTTATGTCTTGGGTATACAGATACTTCACAATATACCTAGTGGCATTCTGAAATTGTCATTATGAGGTTGTCTCAACAGACGTATATTGAGGCAGCATTCTAAAGATTGATATCTGATTATATTTATTAGTAAGGCAAGCGGTGTAAAAGGTATGAGATAATCAAAGGTCGATGTCCTTAGAATGTTATTGGAGAGATGAGATGAAAGCGGAGTCCTTATTCTTCATTTGTGAATGATCACATTTATCTTTCAGTATCGTATATCTGATATTGCTTTTGTTGTTGGCATGTTAAGTAGGTACTTGAGTGATCTTGGTCAAATCCACTAGAAAGTGGCTAAGAATATTTTGAGGTATCTTCAAGGTACCAAAGATCTCATGTTGACATATCAGCATACCGACATTGTTTAGGTGGTTGGTTTTAGTGATTCTGATTATGCAGGTTGTGTGGATGATAAAAAGTCCACTTATGGTTATATTTTAATGATGGTTGAAGGGAGGTACATTTAGTGAAGGAAGGAGGAGGGTTTGACATATGTGTGTGTCAAGATCACTTTCGACACCACAACTTCTTCACTACCAAGGCAAAGTATGTAGTCGTATGAGGCTACTTGTCATGTAATATGATTACGGAACTTCATTTGACTTTGGAGTTTATTTCACTTCATTTTAGGCAAGCCTTAAATTGTTTTGTGATACAGTCGCAGTGTATATTTCTTTATGAACATTAGGAGCACTTCTTGCTCCAAACATATTGATGTGAAATTTCTTTTTGTTAAAGAGAAAGTTACCGAGTTTCTCATTTTAGTTGAATGGCTTTATGGCTAGTACAGCCGACTCGCTGCCAAATCTTTACTTTGTTGTGTGTTTCGAATTTGTCACTCGCGCATTTGGATTATTTAGGAGCCTCGATTATTTGTTTTAATGAGAGTTTTGTCTTTTCATGTATTTTGTAAGGAAAGCTCATGTTTTTAATTATTACATGCACATTTTGACATTTATCATTATCTTCTCATTTTATATCCTTTTAATGAATGAATGACATAGCCCAGTGTTTTCTTTCTATTGAATCAATGTGCTTGTCATTGTAATGCTTACATATTAGTAGCTTGTCAGTTATATAGATTTAGCCATCCTCTCGATTGTATTAATTGTATATGATTGTTATGAAGCTATATAGTAAGTCTTTTGTGGAAACATTTAGGTTATGGTTTTTTGATTAGTAGCGTTTGATCGTAATGCGATTTGCTAACATCACTACGTATATTAATTGTATATGATTGGTTATGACTATGTAAATCTATTGAAAAAAAATTTGAGTTATGATTATGCCATCAAAATGGGAGAATGTTAGATTAATTTATTAATCATGGACTAAGCATAATCATATTACAGATTTCATTGTGTAATTGTGCATACTAATTATGAGCAATTTATGAGATGATTTAATATTAACTAGTTATGGACATATGGTTCTATTTTCTCCCTTGCTTTGGTAAGCCCATTAGACCAAAGTTTAATTGTTTTAAACTGTCTTTCTATGAGTAAATGAGACCCCAGAGATTTAGCAGGGGTTTGAGTAGAAACGCTTTGAGGAAAATATTCATCTTCAATCACTTGTATTTACTGTCATCCCTTGTAGATTTAGAGTAATGACAGCAATAATTTGGATCATGGCATATATATTTACCTTTAAATTAATATGTTTAACGTTCGATAAAGTTGTTATTTTGTAATGTATTTATTGGGTCATTTGATTCAATAATCAATTATTTTTTGATCAATAAATACTTTTGATTTTCATAAAATAATTTATAACTTATATTATATTAACTGAGTGAGCATGTACCATAGGACTAACCATAATGCATGTTACATTGAAACTTAGGACATTTCTTTCTTAAGTTATCATTATAATCACATGTTTTTTAATATTTTATTATCTGAGTATGATTTGGCATCTTTGGTTCTATTTTTATTATATTTGGTGTTTAAATACACCTTTAACATATTTCCCCCATTTTTTAAAGATGAATTGATTTAAAGATAAAGCAAAGTTCTTGTAAAGCTAATCAATTACTTTCTAATCTGATATCGCTCACTTTGGTAGATAAAATTGCCCATAATATATTAAAAACTCAAAAATATTTACAATCTAGCATTTTTATATACGTATGAAACAAATCATTCGTTAAGTTAGTATTTGAACAAATTTAAAAAAGTTGTGAGTAGTTTTAACAGCGATTACATTAAATGTTAAGAGCACTTAGCCGTTAAATTATATGCAGACAGACTTGAAAGCGGTTAAGCTGGTTTATACTTGGAATCGAAAACTGGCTAGTTTACAGTTAGCAGTGATTAAATTATATTTAGCTTAAAGAGTTAAGTGAGGTTTGTATGATAGTTAAAGGTAAAATTTATCGAAAATAATACTAAAAATATCTTTCATTTTTAGGTTTTAAGAAAATAGTCTAGATTTATAATTGTTTTTTTTACTTTTTATCCATTTTAAACAATTACCCATTTTTTAAATAATCTTTTAAAAGGGCAACAAGACATGTTCTTAGAACATCCAAGGGGCATATGGTACAAAATCCTCCACGTTAGACTAGACAATTGAATTGTACTTCTAAGTTCTAACCAACCCAAAACTTTATCTACTTCTTGTGATTGATCATTGATTTCATGTGTCACCCACCAAGGAATTCAACCTCACCCCTACCATTTTTAAAGTACTAAGGCCTCCGGCACCGCAGTCATGTAATCTTGCCGTATTCTACATCATCTTTATAGTAATCAGCTCCATTTTTTTTGATGGATTAAATGAAATGACGGACAGGTACACCGATCGTTTGTCTACGACACGTGGCAACATAATTGTGACAATAATAACACATATTTGTCATATTTAGCGGTGTTTATAATGTGGGGGGGATCTTGGTGGGGCACATTGGGTGGGGCTTCAGGAGAAAACATGGTATCTTTTAGGGACAAAGTTTGGACATTGATATAATGGATTTGGATTCAAAGCCAATTTGTCCCACTATGACTATGAATGATGGTCCATGCTACCTACTTTACCTTAGATTTTCACTTTGTGGGTTAAAGTTGTAACTATTTGTTTTAAGTATGGGAGACAAATTTCATTTCTTAAATATGGGAATAAGTCGACATGTCTATTTCAGTTGGTATAACGTTTAAAGTTTAAAAATGTAAAACATTTATGGAGGGGAGGGGTCTTAGGTCTTGGGTCCTATCTTGAGGAGTTTACGTGAGACAGGTTTATTCGTTATGTGAGTGTTTTAGTTGTAAATAAAATGTAATAATTTTAGAATAGTTTAAAAGTAAAAAATAGAAAACATTGTCCTTGAGGCTTAGGTGAAGTAGCAAAGGGTAGGATGAAAATCGGGAGAGCAAGTGTGAATTCAAAACATAGTCTTATAATGTAATATATTAAGTGAGCAACTACGATTCGATCTGAATTAAGAGCTTGTACGTTGAGAATATTGAAGTGAATTCGTGAAAATTTATAACTCGTATGTTGAATATACCGGTTCAAATTACGTTGAATTTGTCTTTTAAAAGGATAAGTTCTGAATTTACATTGACTCATTATTCGATATACGAGTTCTAAATTTATATTGAATTCATATTCTGAATATGCATTTTTTATAACTAGAATTGAACTCGTATTTTATTAGGCAAGTTCTAAATTTGTAGTAAATTGGTATTTTTAATATACGAGTTCTAAATTTGCATTGAATTCATATTTTCAATAGACAAATTATTATTTTGCATTGAACTCGTATTCACTACAAATGAGATATACATAGCTTATTTAATTAATACAATTAACATTATTTAAAAATATATATTTTAAAACACTTCCATGAGATGGACAACCATAGTTATTAAAAAAAAAAAGTTGTACAACCGTCTAAATTCTAAAATAGAAAAAAATATGTTACATCAAATTAAGGGTGTAAATGAGTCAAACTACTCGAGCTCGACTAATAGAATAACTTGAATCCGACTCGTAGTTAATCGAGTCGAGTTAAAGTTCGAGTATCACAATACTCGATTCAAACTATTAGCAAGTTTAATCGAATCTTACGATTTATTATTTATTTCATTACATTTATACCCACTATATAAATAACTCTAAAAACCCTAAATCTCTTATTAGAGAACTAGAAATTTATTTAGGCTTAACGGTCGAACTCATTCAGTATAATTATTTATTAATTTTTAATTGAGTTCGGCGTTAATAGTCGAGTTTAGTAAACTCAACTAATTTTAAAGTCGAGTTTCAAATATCTAAAAAAAAAAAAAGAAACTCGATTGAATTTGAGTCGAGTTTGAGTTCTGAGTTTTTTAATCAAACCGAGCTCGAATTTAGCTATGTATCGACTCGATTCGCCTCAATTACACCCTTACACTAAACAGCCGGTAGGTCTTGAAATCATCCATGGGCCTGAAAAGCAGCTTGGCCCATTGAGTCCAGTTTCGGGGCCGAATTCGGCCCAGACCAAGATAGGATCACGCGATATGAGCCAGATCCGATTAAGGATCCGAAATATCAAAAGGCATAGGGGCATTTTATCAGCAAAAAGGGCGGAATTGCCTGATCCCGTTACGCGCCGGCTAATTTTCCCCCTCAAACCTCCGAGAATCGGCGGCACGAATCTCATCTGGTCGCTTCAATCTCTCTCCGTGCCTCCTCGGTGACGTTATCAGTTGTGCCCTCACCGTACAGAGGCTGGCACCAGTTCATCATCCCTCAGCTCTATTCACTTTGGCTTTGTAATTAGGGTTTGTAAACAAGTCCTTTATGTATTTATTTTCCCGCTCGTTCTGTTTGTTTGATGATTGAGTTTGTGATTTTTTTTTTTCGTGTTGTTTTTTCCTAATTAGGGTTTGATTTGATTATTTGTGTAAAAAATCCCAAAGAGTCTATATAGAACAAGGTAAACTGGTTTAACTTCCAAATGCAGATCTCTGGCTTGTATGGTAATGAATAGTGTAGGGATTGGACAGAAGGTATATTGCCATTTAGTAAGTTACCGGCACCAAAGTTTCAAGAGGTGTTATAATTGATATGGGTTATAGTTTTGTTTTGTTTTTATTTATAGAATGGGAGAATTGGTTCGGAGAGAGATATTGTCATCTGCTGCTAATACTGATTCTGACCAGTTCATGGTTTGGGCATGCAGTCTGGCGCATTTTGAGAAGGGGGTGAAAACTGTATGGTTTGGGCATTCAGTCGTAATATTTGATTGGGCTGTAGGTGAGATTGTTGGTTGTATGATTGGGCTGGTAGGCTCTTTTTGCAGCTGATTGTTCTGCTGTTTTTTATTTTCCATATGGTTCCCTCTTGTATACTTCTAGTGTACTTCTTGGAACCTCTTGGTTCTTTTATTGGTCAGTATATTGCTTTTTATTGATATAAAAATAGGTTCAAACATACGAGGTCCATACAATAGTTTTAAAGTGCATATTTTAGGCACAAAAGTCTAATGGGGCTTAGTGCAAGGTGCTGCACAAAGTGCAGCATAATAGAGTGAAATCATTGGATGCACAGTAATTTTGTAAATATGATTCAAAATCCATTAAATGATAAAATTTTTTAGATTCCTGACATTTAAAAACATTCACTGAAAGAAAATGATACAAATTTCAATATATAATTAGAAATTCCAAGAATAAAAGTGTTTAGAAAACTAAAGTCTACAATGCGCCTCTTCAATAAGGCGCATGTTTTGGAAAGCAAGACATTGTAGATAGGAAGTAGTTTGTGCCTTGAGCCTAGTCAAACCTAAGCGTGCCTTACCCAAAACTATAGGTCCATGATACTTCCTTCTTTGTTTTTTGTATGGGGAATCAGGAAAACAATAGCATATCCTTCTTGAAATAAAGTCAATTAGTTTAAAAGGTAAAATAATCCCCAAATTTGTAAATCCAACCTCTCCCATGTTTGAACATGGAAAAATAATTAATTTTTAACATAATTACCCTTCAAAATTTCAATTATTTACATATGGGTTCTAGAAGTGAGAGTTATGTTTACAAAAATGAAAAGAAATAAGGAAATTTTGTCAAAAAGAAGCTAAGAAGGGATAGAGGGTTAGATTTATGAAAGGATAGTTATTTCATCACTTTTAATCAAATAAGCCTAAAATAAATATCTCATTTGTTTTCTCATCTCTATCGATTAAAAAAAAAATGTTTTCTCATCTCCTATCCCCATATAGTATAAAGTCAAATAATTAATATTCAAGAAAAAGTGAGTATCAATAAAGTTCACATCCACAACATTATGCGATTAGGTCAACATGGATATGGGATAAATAAAGATTCACTTATAATTGGTTCTTGGTAAAAAATAAAATGAACATTAAAAGTAAATTTATACATGATAGAAACTTAATTTATCAGATACTGCATGAGAAAGTGCAATTAAACCTTTTAAAGTTGGTTTGTCAGTTTTTCATGTGTAGGTTTTTGATCAAACTTCATGACCTTTTTCAGTCCATAACCCACTTGTAGATTTGTGTTTAATAGAACCCCAGCCCCATTAATTTGAGTTTATATGGTGTCTTAAATTAATTAATTATTTTTTAAATATCAATAAGAATTCAACTTGATGTTCCAAATATATTGATGTATCTAGAATTAATTTGGCTATTATATAAAAACAATGAATTATTTTAATAAAATTAAATATAAAAATTTATCAAATATCAAATAATTACATATAAGTTTTAAAAATACGGTTTTGTTTATTTTTGTTTATCTGGAAATATCAAGAAAGATAAAAACTGGTAAAATTACTGTCAGTTTCAAATTCTCAAACCAAAGAGGCCTTTTTATCATTGAAAACTAGACAATGCTATTGGTTTTGGTTGGTTTAGGTTCTTGTCAATCTTTTCGGTTTTGCTTACCCCTAGACGCAAATTTTTCTGGTTGAGTTGATGAGTATCACAAATTTCCGAAACCAAACATTGATTTTGACATGAGATCTTTGATTTTTTACCACTTTAAAATCCATATTAGATTTAGTATATATTCTTAGATGTAAAAATTGTGGTTTTTTTTTAGGGTCTTCTGCACTCTTTTTTGTAAGACTGAGAAATCTCCTACTTAATCTCTTTCTACAAGCAAGATGACGACTCTTGTGTTTGCTTTGTTCCATAATTTAATTTAAGTTTCTAATATAGTGAGTGGCTTATTATCATCAATAAGCCAGTAAAATCTACCATTGACACTATTTCTGGTTGATTTTTCTTGAAGCCCAGAAATTTTCAAGACAATTACATAAATTGTCAAATTTAAAAGTTATATACAATCTAGCTCTGATATAAAATATTTCATTGTAAAAATAAAAATGCTCTTTAGTGATTGGTTTTTGGACCTCTGACAATCATTTGTGGATAAGAAAGTCCTGGATGCAACAAGTCACCAGGTACAACATTGCATTATACTTTACTAATCTTTGTTGGAGTTAAGTGTGTATATGAATGTAATGATCGCCCGATTGGAAGGGACCCTTCTAGATGCAGGTATGGGCTGTCATTTCCCTGCACTGGGGTTCAGCTAATCTTGTTCGTATAATTATCAATTTTTTTAGTAAGTCTAAAATTGCTAATGGTGTAAACTCCCTTGGAAAATGGAATCAAGAAAAGCCATGGGATTTAAAATTGTCAGGGGAAAGAAGAAATCATTGTCTATCCATTGTTGAGAAAATACAGAAAACTAGAATGTTTGATTACCTGCAATAGCTCTCAGTTCACTGTCATAGGAAGGGAAATGGTGCAGGAACTAAGGAAGGGCTGCAATTGATCAGGTCCTGAGGTTTGTGTCAGAAGAGGTATTCCTATTTGAGGGTTGATGGTTGTTTGGATGGTGGGTGTTCACTTCTCTCTTGCCCTTCTCTTGGGTAGCGAAAATATACTCTTCGTGTACTTTGTACCTATTTGCAAGTGCCTTAACATATAATTTATAAAAAAGAAAAAACTTATTATAAAGAATGAAAATACATATTTCTCTCTTTTCCGTATATCCTCTCTTTATTATCAGCCCACTTTTTTCCTTATCTTTCTTGCTCTCATACTCAGCTGCCTGTTTTATTGAAAATTGTAGATTTCCTTTTGATTCAAATACCTCAATATTTCTATATCTTTGAAATGAAAAACTGCGGTCTAGGTCTTTGAGTAGAATTGGGAACAGAAATATTTCAATATTTCTCCGTATATGATGTATAAAACTGGAGCTTGGGTTTGCTTGCATATATATATTTATCCTGGCTTAATAGTTTTGGCTTTTGGGAGGGCATTGCATGTGTGCAAATGGATGTTTGAATTGCTTACAATGGATGGTTGCTGAAGAATGGATTTTCTTGAGATAGAAACTTCTGGGTGCTGAGAAAGATGATATGTTATTGATAGAAGATGGTTTGCTTGTTCAAAAATGTAGCCCTGGGATTCAGTGTCTTTTATTTTTGAAGAGAATCATGTGAAGGCTGGATTTGGACTCATGGTATGGCATTGGTTGTCTGGTTGTAATGTGGACAGGGAGGAGGCGGCAGGTGGCAGCTGTGGTGGTGGTTTTATTTTTGCAGATCAGTGGTGGTTGGTGTTTAGAAGGAGAAATTTGAGAATGAGCTCGGGAAGCCAAAGCAGGAGTAGGAGCCCTCAGGATCGCAAGATCCGCAATGATCGCTTTTCCTATCGTAATGCACCTTATAGGAAAGATTCCCGTCAGGGCTTCAGGTTTTCTGATTTTCAATCATTTATTATTTCTTCTTCTTGACCACCTTATAAAGATTTCTTGGCTGGTAGGGTGAAAGAAGGAAAGAAAAACTATTTGTGCATATATTTTATGTTTACTCATCAAAAAAAAAAAAAAAAAAAAATCTTATGTTTAGTTATATTTGGAAATCAATGATTATTGAAATTATTTTGAGGCAGTTTCTACTTAGAAGTGCTATCAAGGTCTTTTAAGTTCAGCCTCCATGATTTTGTTTCTGAATTTCTACCGAAGCTGATGATCATATTTACTTACATAATGTAATGCATCTTTATTTGCTTATCAAGAGGAGGATAAAACTTTTACTTAGAATTTAACAAGTTTGAAACGTAATGATACCTAATTTGTAGAGCTCATGTAGTGCGGGTGATTGTTTGCTAGTTTTATTGGAAGCATAAATGCTGGAGCATTTTGTGTTCTAGTGAATAAGATTTTCCATGTTTCTCACCTGGATTCTTGAACTCCCTGAGCTGGGTATGCCTGGAATTGTGCTCTTCCTACTTGGCTGATACCAAGTCAAAATGGTAGCTTTTTAAGATTCAATGTGATTTCTCAGGACTTCATGGTTCTGAAGTTATTCAACTGATTGTGATGCAAACCAGAATTGGAAAACTCTAGATATTGCTGTCTTCATCATTCTATAATTTCTACCAGTGACCAAGTTTTACATGAGGTTATGGTTTTAGGTTTGTGAATAGGAAAGCGGTGGTGGAGCTTCAGAGTCTAAGATT
This sequence comes from Tetrastigma voinierianum, assembly GCA_016808115.1. Lineage (NCBI taxonomy): Eukaryota > Viridiplantae > Streptophyta > Magnoliopsida > Vitales > Vitaceae > Tetrastigma > Tetrastigma voinierianum. Next base: position 81,550 of record JAEQBH010003372.1, read on the forward strand.
TTAAAGTAGTAGAGGCTGGAATTCAGAGGAACTGGTAGATTGAAGCGCGATCATTATTAGGTTTTAGGTGTTTGTATTATCGTAAAGGTTAAAGGGAAGAAACGATAATCATGTCTTTGACACTGTAAATCAGACCAAACACAGTTCTATCGATTCTCTAATCTCATATTCCTATAGCACTTGGTAAAGACAAAATTTTGTGGTCATTAAAAACCTTCTAAAAACTGGCAACAAAGAGAAACAAAGCAGGATTCAAGTTCCCCAAAATAGCAAGTTTTTGAATGCTCCTACTCCTTTTTCTGGAGTTCCGAGAAAGCATCTATTGGGACTCAAAGTGGAAACTCAATTAATAGGAGCAGTGGAACCTTTTTTTTTAGGGAGAGTAGCTTCTTTGTGCTGCAGTATGGTAGTGGATCATTTGGAACTGTGTTTACTTATTAGGATTGAGTGACCTTGTGTAGTAAACTTGACCGCAAATGTGAGTTAGAAACCTGATATGAAACTACCTTTATCATGTATATTGCCTAATATATATATATTGATAAGTTAATACTGCCTAAGATATCCTTAAATGGATTATAATAATTCTTTTACGAAGGAAATCTCAACAAACCTACTTCCCCTAATTACGATCAAAAAAAAACACCACTTCCCCTATTTATTGTTAATATCTTCCTTTGAGTTACTTTCTTTTAGGTCACACTTCAGTGGGACTATTTTGTAAGTGAGGGCTGTAGCATTTTATATCATTTAACCATTTGAGGAACTTGTAATCATCCTATCTACTTGAGGTGTACTTTTTAATTGCTATTACCATTTTGTTGAGTCAATAAAAATATATGTCATTTGAAAGGCCATTCAATTATAAAAATGATACTTATTCTTTTTCCATTTGATGAAACTTGACTTCTGCACATATTTGCTAGATGCCTCGATGTAACATGTGAAATGAGATTCTTTTAATAACTTTTTGGTATTCAGTAAATATCATTTTTCTTCCTGTGCTTATTATGCTGTTCTGTTTCCCTAGTTCAAACTACTAAAGCAGCTTACTTATCAAAAAATAAAAACTAAAGCAAAGCAATGAATTGGGTGACACTATAAAATTTGATTGCATTTTCTTGCTTTATACTGGCCATTTGCTTGATTTTATCCCCAGCCAAAGCAATCTGTGCAAGAACTGCAAGCGACCAGGTCATTATGCTAGAGAATGCCCTAATGTGGCAGTTTGTCATGGTGTAGCCTTCAGGGTAAGTTTATCTCATCCACTACATGCAAAATTGGAAAAATGTGTATTACATTCACTAATCAAATTGACAAACCAAAGAATCTCTTTGCTATTGGTATTGTGGTATGTTAGTTCTGGTTGGTGGTTTCTGTAAACTACTGATATTTCTGGTTGCCAGCTTCTCCTTATGAGGATTGACCCTTACCTTCAGATAATGCTTGAATTTCAAAACCTTGTAAGAACCTCCGCCTGAACACCCACTTCCATGTGACATCCATACTTGCTACCTTTCGGTAATTTTGATCCTAGTTCAAAATTTTAAAACCAACATGCTTTATAATGCGTGCTTTTTATAAAACAAATGTATGAAGTGGTGATGGATAATGCACTACGTAGTGGCTCAGGGATGCCAGTCATTGGTTAAGCAAGCAGTAGTTGTTTGTTTTCATTAAGGTAGTTTTGTTAGCTCCTAAGACCCAGCAGGCCCGGACTACAGTCAGTCATTTAGAACCCTCTATTTCTTGATCCCTTGGGTGTTGTCTTCATTTTGGTTGGTTGTTCATTGATTTTTTATACTGCTCCTTTTATACTCTTACGTATTGTACACACACCCTGCGTATCCCAGGTGCTTGCATACACACTTATCATGCCTTAGCCTTCTAAGCCCATCTCTATCTCTCATAACTTTTTCCCCTCATTACCAAAATATTTATAGTAGTGATGTTTCTAACAGCTTTCTTTGTTATAAAGGAACCTAATATTACAACAATGGGAATTAATACTGATTAGATTTGAGACATATTCAACAGTTGGCTTTTGATCTTGATCATGCATCCAAATTTTTGAATACACTTTTAGTTTCAAGATAGTAAACTGTCCTCACTGGGACTTGAACCCGGGACCTCCCCTCTCTATGCCCTATGCCTGTTTTAATTGCGAACGCTCTACCACTTAGGCTAGGCATCATGGCGCGGTTCTGGCTTTCAGAACCTAAAACTTTGATGGTTTTTTGTGATTAGTGGTTGGCTTTTGATCTAGATCATGCATCCAAATTTTTGAATACATTTTTAGTTTCAAGGTAGTAAACTATCCTTATATTGAGACCGCCCTCCCTATGCCTGTTTTATCGGTGAACGGTCTACCATTTGAACTAGACATGATTGACGCGGTTTCTAAACTTTTAGAACCCAAAACTTGAAGTTTTTTTTTGCGATATAATGGTTGGCTTTTGATCTTGATCATGATCATGATCATGCTGCATCCATTTTTTTTGAACAGGCACATTGCATCAGAATGCACCACAAGATCCCTGTGTTGGAACTGTCAAGAACCAGGCCATACAGCCAGCAATTGTCCGAACGAGGGCATCTGCCACACCTGTGGCAAGACCGGACACCTCGCTAGAGACTGCTCCGCTCCCCCTGTTCCCCCGGGCGACTTGAGACTCTGCAATAACTGCTACAAGCAAGGCCACATTGCTGCTGACTGCACAAATGACAAAGCTTGCAACAACTGTAGGAAAACAGGTCACCTGGCACGCGACTGTCGCGATGATCCTGTATGCAACCTCTGTAATGTTTCTGGGCATGTTGCTAGACAGTGCCCCAAGGCTAACGTTCTGGGAGACCGGACCGGCGGTGGGCCTGGTGGGCCTCGTAGCAGTGGGTTTAGCGGGCCTGCAGGTGGGCCTCGTAACAGTGGGTTTCGAGACATTGTATGTAGGAACTGCCAGCATCTGGGTCATATGAGCAGGGATTGCACGGCGCCATTGATGATCTGCCTGTGGAGGACGAGGGCATATGGCGTTCGAGTGTCCTTCCGGAAGGTTTATGGAGCGTTTTCCCAGGAGGTACTGAATCCATGACACCAATTCTATGGCTGGTAGTTCATATGATGTAACTCATTCTGCTCCTCCAGATCTCAGACTAGGTTTAGGTTTGAAACTTTGATCATATTTGAGTTGGTAGAACGTAGGAAACTTTGAACTTTATTTGGTTTGGATGTTGTGGTTTTGATATTGAGCCTTCCATCTGTTTAGAACTATAATACATTAATACCTCGTCCTTTTGAGTAAGGATCAGGTATATGCTAGATGTGGAAATATAAACCTGCTTATTATTAGTTATTTGTTATTTGCAAGGATAAACTCCAATGTTTCTTGTTCTTTAAGTATTTTAAAGGATGGGTGATTTTTTTGGTTTGAAATCACTCATTCTATCATTTTTTTTCCCCAGATATGGGTTTTCTTTTCCACTAAACTGGGTTTTTTTCACACTGATCTGGGTGTGTTTATGTTTTTTTTCGTGTTTTTGTCATTGACATGTTGTGGCTTGTTTTGTCATTGACTTGTTACGGTAGGTAGTTGACACAATTTGATCGATTGTTGTCGGATCGAATCCTGACCGTTCTTATATTATAGATATGAAATCTGAGGAAATTATTACAAGTGTTTTGATTATTAAATGTGGACTTAAGTTGATATTAGCCTGAATCTTGCATTATTCTCTGCTTGTCAATAAATTTAGCTTTTAAAAAAAAAAAAAATCTTAAACAGGGTGTTTTAGACTATTGAAGTTTGAGCTTGTATTATTAACGAATGATTAATCATTAATGGAATTGATATTTTGATTTTAGCTCAGAGTTGTGATTGGGACATCAGGAAATTTGTTCTTGGTCAATTAGCGTCTCCAAGGCCATTTAGGATCAGATGTTATCAATAAAAATAAAATAAAAAATAGAATGATGTCAAACAAAAGATATACAAAATAGAATAAAAAATATAAGTATTTTGATATAATAAAAAAAATTGACATATAAGTTAAAAAATTTCCATCTTTTAACATTAAATTAAAAAAATATATATATATATATATATATATATATATATATATATATATATATATATATATATATATATATATAACATAAACTCTTAACCAAAGTATTTATGAAGTTAATAAATGTGTAATTAATTTTCTTTTTACCTTTTTACTATGTAATAAATTTACTTAACAAATCAATGCGGAATCAGAGTGGATTCTCCAGACGAATTATGTCATCTAGGACCCACACAGGCCACATCGATCCCGTTCATCAATCCAGACTGCACATATCGACCGTTGATGAATTTTGCGGTGAAATCGCATGGGGAGGTGACACCGCAGACTCCGTGAGGGCGCCGCCAGTGGATGGCTATGGAGCGGACCTTTAAAGTGCAGGGGGCATAATAGATATTTCAACAAAAAAACTCGGACATTTTCGGCGCCTCACTCCCCCAAATCCAAACAAAATAACGAGTTTTTGTCCCCAATAATAAATATTTCTAAAGTAAATATTAATATAAGTTTCAAAATATCAGTAATGTTCAAAAACTATTAATTAATCAATGAAAATTATTTGTATCAAGATTTATCATGATCAGTTACGTAATGTTAAAATGATCGTTCGAGTGAAAATTATCAGGTGCTGTGATTCTAAATACGATAACCATAGTTGGATCAGTATAAGTAGATGATTAATATATTAAAGATTAGAAATATATTTGATTGGATTCGTCAGCAGGTCCCGATCGATTAAATGATCGATTTAAGGAAATAGGTTTAACATTTGAATCAGGCCCTTGTTTATTGTTGGTTCGTAATCGATGATTGTATCGATCGATACGTGCAATTTTAAAAGCATTGTGTCATGTGCCTCGTAGTGATAAAATAAAATAAAAGTAATACGGTTTTAACTTTAAGCTTAAAAAAAATTTAAATTAGTGTTTAAATCTATAGTTGGTGGTTTTAAATTCAAAAAATTTAAAATTATAGTACTAACTACAGTTTTAATATTATTTTAAAACATGTATTGATTTGAGAATTTTTTTTGGAAAAAATTATTTTGGGACAAAGCTCTAAAACAATGTAAATTTTATTTTATTTTTATTTAATAAATAGATAAATAAATAAATAAATTTGTGTGTGTTTATTGGGCTCTCTCTTTCTGCGAACTGCAAACTATTTTCTATCTTTCTCTTGGATTACGTACAATTCAGTCCCGTTCGAGTGGAAGAAACCCAGGCGAAAGGGCTAGGGGTTTGATTGTTGGGGTTCAGAATCCGTTATGGAGGAAGAAGACGACGCTCACAAGCAGCGCCTACAAGCCGCCCTCTCCGCAGCCAGAGTTCTTTCCATTGGTGATGAAGTGCTTCCATAGCGCCGACCAATGCGAAGCCGTACCGGAGATGGATGATTCGCAGCTTGTGGGCGCAGCGTCGCCTGTTGCTGGCGGAGGCGGAGGAGGAAGAGGACGTGGAGGCCATCCCGGGAGAGGAGGCGGAGGCGGAGGCGGAGGCGGAGGGTGAGGCCAGGGTAGAGGAGGCGGAGGCTGGGGTGGAGGAGGTGGAGGTCGGGATGGAGGTCGCGGAGGGAGTTCGAGGCGGCGGGGGAAGGAGGAAGAGGGGCAGGAATTCTAGGGTTTCAGCGAGGGCCCCGGTGAAGAAGCCGTTTGAGGAGGACGTTTGCTTCATTTGCTTCGATGGCGGTGATCTTGTCCTCTGTGACCGCAGGTGAGGTCTGGGTTTTGGTTGGGGTAATTAGATCATTACGATTTCTGGGCTTTATACTGTATCTACGTTTCTTTAATGTCTTGTGGGTTTATTTATAATTGAAAGTTATGGATTTGGGGTTTTTTTTTCTTCAGGGGATGCCCTAAGGCCTACCATACTTCGTGTGTAAATCGTGACGAGGAATTCTTTCGAGCCAAGGGCAAATGGAATTGTGGTAAGTTTGAATGTTAATTCTTGTATCTCTCATTTGCATTCCCCAGTCTATGGAATTGTGGTGAGTTCTAGTGCAATTTTCAATTTACTCTATTGCATTCATGCTCTGAAAGTGTGGAATTCCTTTAGGGAATTTATGGTTGGTAAGATAGAGGGTATTGAGTTAGGGACTGGCGAACAAGATGGTGGCTGTGCTACTGTAGAAACAAGGGCAGTTGGTGGAGGCATTGGGCTGTACATTGGAAATGAAAAATTATATTTAATAAAACAAATTTTTTTTTTAAAAACTACTCAAATAGGGGATTTGATACTCATTTAAGTACTTATATTTCTTGTGCCATGGTTGTTGACAAGGACTGGTTTACACATCAGAAAATAACTTCATCCAGCCTCTTTAACGTATTGACTTATTGGGAAAAAGGAGGAAAATAACTTGGATCTCTTGTTTCAGAGTAATAAGTGGTTCACGGGAATTCTTTTTATTTTTTATTACTTTTTTGCTTTTTGTTTCTCGTTTACACATTACATTAGGTGTTTGGAACATAAAGATGCATTGAACTATCTTTTCAGCAGATAGATATATTTGTGCTTTCAGTGACAGGGTTCCACTGTAAACAGATGAAAGCTAGTTTTTAAGGAATTTGTCCATCAGCTGGAATGTATTGTGATGGGGATGTTGAATGTAACTACGTTAGTGCTACTGATTTTGTTATTAATATTGGATCTCTCCAAAAATTATCTGTAAATGTTGATAGTTAAAATAAAAAAATATATTGAAGCTTGGAATAGGCACATAAAAAATTATCTGAAAACTACCTCTCTATTCACATTGTAAATTTCTAATTACTGTTGATTAATCTTGATTTTTTTGTGACATTTGTGTTATACATAGATGACCATCACATTGTCTTTATATAAATTTGTTATGATAAACCTACTTTTGGGAATGCTTGTTCTGTTTGAGCATTATGGCTCTAAATGCAGAAGATCAGTAACAATCAAACTTGAAAGATGTGATTGTCCTCGGGCATATCAGATTAGATAAATGTACATTTCTATTAATTTTTTTTTGGAAAAGAAATTTCATAAGTAAAGAATATTTGAACTAATTGGTTTTTTGAACTCTACATTCCCAGTCCACTAAATAGTTATATTACGTTGGCAAACTAAGAAACTAGAATAGGTTCTTGCACATTGCTCCTAGTTGAGATGATTTTCTCTTGTTTTGCTTTCTACTTGCTTCATGATTGTTGTTGCTTCTTGGCCATTTCACACACGCTAATTCAAGCCTGGTCCTGGAAGATCTGGTGGTTTTGATGTCTACTGTTAAATTTGCCTGAACTCTTTATTGGCTCTCCATGTGTCTTTCACTCACTTAATTTTGTATGCCTTTTGCTTGTCTGTTTTTGAGAGATGGTACGATATGACATTGATAGTCATTTTGTTATCCAAGTTATAACTTATTTTTGAATGCTTTGGTTCTTTAATTTGTCATTCTTGATGCCTGTCCTAACCATACTGATAAAGATGCTATCTATTTTCACTCTTTACACAATGAAGTTCTCATTTTAAAAATGATTTCTTATTGAATCAGTTATTTTTATTTTCTTTCAGGTTGGCATCAGTGTACTGGTTGTGAGAAGAATTCCTACTATATGTGTTTGACATGCCCATTTTCCTTGTGCAAGAACTGTGTCAAAGATTCTGTTATCTTTTGCGTTAGAGATAACAAAGGCTTCTGTGAGGCATGCATGAAAATTATCACGTTGATTGAAAAAAATGAGCAGGGAAACAAGGAAATGGTATGTATGCTTTTTCTTTTTCATTCTCCTTGTTTCTTTTCCCTGTACTATCATTTTACCTTTTTCCCTTTTAAGTTTCCTTGGCATTTTCAGGAATGTAAAATTGCATCTGTGGCAATGTTCTAATGTGTGAAATCAGAGGCGATGGAGTAATGATAACACATGCTGAAATCATGGATATTCAATTTGTTAATTAAAATTTAAGGAAAACAGTTTGATGTGTCTGGTTTCATCTTGAATGTTGCGGAAACATTTTTTTTTAAATTTTTTGTGTTATTTGTTTTTGGCCATCGTCTACTTTTTGATTGAAGTGGAATGATCCATACTCAAGGGCATCTAGGATTTTTAAGTTTTTAACGATCGTTATACTTTTGTAATCGGTAGGGGCTTGGGACTCTATTGAAGAAAGATTCAAAAAGAGATTGACCTCTTGGAAAAGTCAATACATCTCTAAGGGCAGGAGACTCACGCTGAGTCAGAGCACCTTGTCCAGTCTCCCTATTTATTTCCTTTCCCTGTTTCGGATGCCAAAGTTGGTGTGTACTAGACTAGAGAAGATCCAAAGAGATTTCCTATGGGGAGGCTGTAACCTAGAGCGAAAACCACATCTTGTTAACTAGAATGCAGCTTGTTTTGAGGAAAAAAAGAAGAGGTTTAGGGGTGAGAAGCCTTTTCAAGCTGAACCAAGCTTTGCTTTGCAAGTGGAGTTGGAGGTTTGCTAATGAGATGAAACCTCTTTGGAGAAGGGTGATAAGCAGGAAATACGGAGAATCGGTAAGGTGGGTGGAACTCATGCGACGTTAGGGGTGGTTATGGCTCTGGTCTTTGGAAAAACATTAGAAAAGACTGGTACACTTTATCCCAAGTTGCTGTTTTTTTCTTAGGAGATGGTAGGAGATTGCGCTTTTGGAAAGATATTTGGTGTGGAGAGGTAGCTCTGAGTAACGCTTTCCCCAATCCGTTTAACTTGGCAGTTCATAAATAGGCTATGGTAGCGGATGTATGGGTTTTATCAGGGCGGAAGGAGGATGGTCTCCAGTTTTTGTTAGAGATTTTATGACTGGGAAATGGAGGAGGTGGAAAGGCTCGCCGGGTTTAACCGCCAACAAAATCAGTTATCAAGAGGATCGGTTGTTGGTGAAGGGTGCCAAGGGCCACGATTTTTCAGTTAGAATCATGTATAGACAGCTGGATCATTCTCCCCCCATTGCTTTCCCTTTTCGCTCCATTTGGAATCCTATTGTTCCCCCCAAGATAGGTTTTTTTACATGGGAAGCGTCCTGGGGTAAGGTGCTTACTCTTGATCAACTTAAGAGGAGAGGGGTAACTCTTGCAAATATGTGTTTTCTCTATGAAGAGAAACAGGAATCAATAGACCATTTACTTATCCATTTCAGGATTAAGATGTTGTGGGTGCTCTTTCTAGCCATAGTTGGCTCAAGTTGGGTCTTCCCCCGAATGGTCTGCCAAACCCTCCTTGCTTGGAAAATCGCTAATGTCGGTAGAAAATGCAAGAGAATCTGGATGGTAGCCCCTCTTTTCTTATTTTGGATTGTATGGCGAGAAAGAAATAGGACGGCTTTTGAGGACGTAGCGCCCTCTGCTCATAGAATGAAAATTAGTTTTTTATGTACTTTGTGGTCATGGGCAAACTTGTATAGTGAGTTAGAGGGCTTTTTTTTTGGGTTCCCTTTTTGTATACCTTTAGTGTACTATTTGGGAGCTTCTTTGCTCTTTTTTGATCAATATATTGCTTTTTACCAATCAAAAAAAAAAAAAATTATACTTTTGTAATCATAACCTATCAAAAAAAAAAAAAAAAAAAACTTTTGTAATCATAACAGAACAAATTTGCTCATGGTGAGTGATTATTTGTGCTGTTGGCTATCACTACCATTACTTCTTCACTCACCTTGAGAACTCCTGCTCCAAAGTAAAAATCGAATGCTCTTGAACACCACTGAAATTCATGCATATAATATTTTCTACTTGCATGTAGGTGGAATATGGGACCAGAGTTGTAAAATTGAACAGCATTGTAAGTTGAATAACTGGTCTAATATACACTAGTTGTCCATAGAAGGGAAATGATCAAATTTTTGGGTTATATCTGTTGTTTGGGCTAATAAATGCCCAAAGAAAAATATCACCACCAGCCTACTGCATCCTGATGCCAAATGAATAAAGATTTGGTAGAGCTTTCTTTCAACATATCATCAGGATGCTATTTTACTTAATCTCCACTTGTTTTCAAATGCTTAGATGTCAAATTTTTAGCCACTTTACTGCTTTTTGAGATTAGTACATATTTTTCACTCTTTTTTTTGCGCTTCAAGATTAAAAAATTAATCTGAAGACCTAATCACAGAACCACCAGAGTTTTCAAAGTGGAATGTCGATTGAGGTGGTGGAAGACAGTAGGTGCAAGTTATTTACAGATAATGTTGCCCTATATACAGTTGAAATAGCGAAGAAAGATTCATGTGGTTGACCTCAAGTACTTGGCATTTAAGACTTTATTTAGTTGAGAGTCAAGTTGAATTACCCTAGTTTCCAAGTAATAAATTTGTTGCAAACCCGAACGTGATCCTGTAGGGTTGATGCTGGCAAGTCTTGAACTGCTTTATAATTGTTACAGTGTGACATTTCCTCTTGTCTAAAGTTGCAAGTATTAGTGTTTTCCATATGCTTGTAAAGAATTAGTGTTTTCCTTATGCTTGTACATGGTTGATACTCTCTTTCAATCTCAGTTCTTTCTTTTGCTTCTTCTGCTCTCTTTGGAGATTGTGTTTTCGCAACCTGTGAAATTTCGCAGGTTGCGATTTTTTGTTTGCCTTGTACTGCTTGTTGCTGCACTCTAATTTTTCTCATTTTCGATTGTTTTGCTCTTGTGCAGGATCAAGTTGATTTTGATGACAAAAGTAGCTGGGAGTTCCTCTTCAAGGATTACTGGGTAGATTTAAAAGAGAGGCTATCTCTAACGTTAGATGAACTTGCTCAGGCTAAAAATCCATGGAAAGGGTCTGATGCATCTGCCAGTAAGCAGGAAGTACCTGATGAACCCAATGATGTTTACAATGATGATGGTCCTGGTTCAGACAGTTCCTCTGGAAATGTAGAAGCAAGGAAGCCCAAAAGAAGAAAGGCCAAGAAACGGTTGAAGTCTCACAATAAGGAGAGGGATTCACCGAGTGTAGCAACAGCAATTGGAGCAGAAGGGACATCTATGCCTGCTAACACTGAGTGGGCATCAAAAGAGCTCTTGGAGTTTGTTATGCATATGAAGAATGGTGACAAATCTGTTACAAGTCAATTTGATGTACAAGCTCTCTTGCTAGAATATATAAAAAGAAACAAACTTCGTGATCCTCGCCGAAAAAGTCAAATAATTTGCGACTCAAGACTGGAATATCTTTTTGGAAAACCACGTGTTGGGCATTTTGAAATGTTAAAACTTCTTGAGTCTCACTTTCTTAATAAAGAGGATTCACAAACAGATGATCTACAAGGGAGTGTTGTTGATAGTGAAGCTAGTCAGATAGAGGTTGATGGTAGTACTGACCCCCTAATGAAAGTGGGCAAGGATAGGAGGCGCAAAGCACGTAAAAAGGGTGATGAGAGAGTATCTCAATCAAATCTTGATGATTATGCAGCTATTGATATCCACAATATTAGCTTAATTTATTTACGGCGTAATTTGATGGAGGATTTACTTGAAGATCCTGAAAAGTTACATGACAAGGTGGTTGGTGCTTTTGTGAGAATAAGGATTTCTAGTAGTGGACAAAGCAAGATGTGTATGAAGCATCCAAGTTAGTAGGTAATATTTAGACTATTGCCCCTCATATACTCTGTTTGGCATAAATAAAAAAGGAAAATTAGTAAAAAATAGGATGGTAAGTTTTTCTAACAATTTGGTATACAGGTACAAGCAAAGCAGCTGATCTGTATAAAGTTGGCAAACGGACAACAGATGTCATGCTAGAAATTTTAAATTTAAGCAAGACAGAAATCGTGTCAATTGATATAATTTCAAATCAGGAGTTCACTGAGGTGATCGAACTTTTTGTTTTGCTATTTTTCTACTTTTTCTTTTTTCTTGTTTTGCTATTTATAATTTGTTACCTTTTTTATTGGCTTTATCTCTTACAAACAAACTTTATCCTAGTGAATAAGATGGAGGTGAATCTTAAAGAGTCTTCTCACTTGGATTCCCCTTGTTTTGGTGAATAGGGTCCCTGCTTGAATGACACCCTGTTCAGT